>OY754329.1:139629421-139808231 GCA_963573305.1 Pyrrhosoma nymphula | reverse complement strand
TCTAGTGCCTACAATCAAAATCTATGTAGACTCGAGTTTTAAGCCTTAATAACTACAAGTTGGTTCATTAAATTTTCACCGTAGGCGCACAATCATTAAGGCAATTTTGTTTTCTAGTCAATTCATATTAGAATAATTTGATAAAACAAATTTTGGACCTTTTTCTGGTACTAGAGTAAAAAAAGGTCGCATTTGTTTAGCTCTACGACCACATGAGTAACTTTGATGCCTTATAACTGCAAAGCAAAGCGATCTACAAAAACGAATGTTAATACTATGTGACTTATAGCATTTATATTATGTCTGCGGAGTTTCAAGCTTTTTAACATTAGTAATTATTGGTGTGCTGTTCAAATTGTAAACCCACTTTTTCTCAGCAACTATGCATCATGGCGCTATGAGACTAAACCTTTCATCTTCCTCTTTAATTTTTAGAGCGAATCAGATATCATTATTAGCTGAAGTTGACTGACACATTTTATATTGAATTATATTTTTTTAAAAAGCTCATCAGCCCAAAGCTGGACTCTACGCTCTCAAGCGGGGCGGCTTTGCCGACTCCCTTGCACGCACTGCGCTCGAGAACGTCTGCGTGAAACAAACTGCATCTTGGAGGGAGGTGGTGTGTAGTCATGCCTTATCTCCTTAAAATTTTCACTACTTTGAGAACCCATTTTCTAAGCCTATCCTATGCTTATTCCAACTTTTTTGTTCCAACTTCCATGGTTATTCCAAGGCCCTGGGAGACTCTGGTACACGCCTATCGGGCGGGGGAGCGTGCGAGGTTCTGATTTCAATTGGGGCGAGCACTGAATGCCTCATGTGGAATCACCCCGTGCCACACACCCTGGAGGTGGCTTGCGCGGCATTTTGTGGATATGGATAGGTGTAGATGTATACAGGGTAGCGCCAGTCACCAAGATGTTCACTTTCAACTCCAATAAAACATATTGTACTCATAATCATTTGAACCTCCTGCTTGGAGAATGGTACTCTAGGTGGCATTTTGCCTTCGCTATCCTTGTCCTTAAAATCCAGACAAGTGAACTGAGAAGACATTCCATAATGCATAAATAATCAGTGTGTGCATTTGTGTGTCCCCACGGGTATCTTATAAGTCATAGCCAGTGGCTCGGTAGGGCCTCGGGCACCACGGCAGCCCTCACCAGATCATGTTAATTACTCATTTTGAAAAACGGGCACTTTGTATCTCCACGCTTTAACATCAGTTTCAAGGCAAACGTCGAAACCGCCGTTGACCAAATATACAATCGAGTGAAGATACGAAGTGTTTTTTATGCTAAACATTCCACAAGGTACAGCCTAAAACCATTGGAGTTTTAAATAACTCATGTTCTTCCAGCTAAAGGAAACCCTGATATAACGAGCGGGGCTTCATGTATAAGCAACGTTCGCAGCACGAGAGCGGACGAGTCCTGTCTTGGTCCGGCGCGCTTTTTATGAGAATATATAATTCAACACGAAATAAGCTGCTACCTTCAGCTAAATTATGTAAATATGTTTCGCTCTGAAAATTTAAAGTAAAAGATAGCTAAATTAGTCCAAATTTTTTTTATTGATTAATTTTAATAGAAACACAATTACCCTAATTATTATGTTCCTACGGTGAAAATCTAATGAACCAACTCGGAGTTATTAAGGCTTAAACTCGAGTCTATAAGGTTATGACGCAGATACTAGAGCATATGGTACTATACTCACATCTGCGCATTTACTTTTGACAAAAAGAAGCGGGAAGTTAACGGAAGAATGTCATCCGATTAAGAACCATTTTAAATGAGATTGGAAGTTTAACAGCGTTCTTGAATAAAGATTTAAAGGCATGACTGTAAATGCTTATCGCGAGTAATGTCAAAAGCCTTAGTCTGCGAATTAAGACGATGTAAAGATTGGAGGCTTCAGCGATACGGGTTCAGAGGAGAAATGAACGGAGGAAGAAAAAAGAAAAAAGTTTTAGTCTTGAGTGGGGAGATAAGAAGTATTCCAAGGAATCTCAAAGAGTTTGAAAAGTGTATTTATAAGTTGTAATAAGCATAAGGGAAATGGAAATTCTGGAATAATTTATCAAAAGTGGATATAAAAAGGAGAAGGTTCTTCTGGTGATAAGAAGTATGGCAATAAAGTGTGACAGGCTTGACATTGAGACAAAAATGAGAAGTCACGTCGCTGTCTTTGTGTTAAAAAAGTACCGAAGTTCTTATATTTTCGTTGAATGAACTCATTTTGTAAATTTTCACTCCGATTTATTTGGAACCGATGATGACTTTGGCGCGTCGCGTCATCATCAAGGAACTTAGATAATAACTTTAATTGAATTATCCTTAATTAGAGGAAGATAACAGTATTAATCTCATGGCGCCATGACGCATAATGAACCAACTCTGAGTTAATAAGGTTTAAACTCAAACACACAAGATTTTGGCGCGGATAGTATAAAAGGATATAGGGGTGGGTGTGGGCTTAATTGACATGAAAATATGTTAGGAAGTTAAAACTTATTGTATTAACTCATTTTATTCATACAATTAACATGGAAAGTTCAATGTTTATTTTTATTTCATGCAACAAACGCCAAGAGGAACTGAGACTGGATAAAGCTACGGAAGGTTGAGATTCTACTACGGCAGTGTGAGACATAGCAAATAAGAAATCCCAAGTTTTCGTTTGCATCGTTTTCACCGTACTTCTTTCTACTCGTACTACAACAGATGGAATGCTTAAGCTACCACAGTACCAGAGTAAGACGTTAAATATTCATATGCTATATGTATTTTTACGACGAATATATTTTTAAATGAACGATTGTTCCAGCCCAAGGAGCTTACTGCATTGCCAATTCATAGGCACTACCTCATGCCCATTAGCAGCAGTTAACTAAAAAACAAAAAGAGTGGTATCTACCTCCATTTTTTACATTTATGTATCCCTGATGGATTCGCTTTTTGTTTCGTTTTCTTTGGGCGAAGATTTTTCTAATTTTTCTTGCAATTCTGACATCTAAGTCAAAAAAATATTACACACAAAACTAATTTTCTATCCGATTTCCTATCTATTTTATTTTTAAACATTCTTGCCTTGAATTCAATGTATATTTTTTTTGCTCTCGGACGATTCTGGAGGTCCGTATGCCCCTGCGATCCTGATAAGCCATTGGTTTGTCATCAGGTTTCGCAGAGGCCGAACCACCAGAACTTGACAAACACCCATGCCCTGAGGAAGCGAAAAACCGACCCAGGCGGGACTTGAACCCGCGACCCTGGGATTAGCAGGTGAGGATTTTACCCCGCCGCCACCGGGGCCGGCGGATGTGACTTCAAATATCTTTATGAACAAAGTAGGTAGAAGAGTAGGGTATTGGAGATGGTATTAAATAGAGGACGCGTTTTCCTATTAGATGCCCGAGCATGAAAAAAGGCGTTAAAAATACCAATTGTGTTATTCTTACAATGACGAACAGGAAGCCGAATGTCATCACCATTGAAGCTACACGTTACACTTTTAGTACCTACTTTACTTTTTTATACAATACTTTTTGGGTAATTTCACAGTCGAAAATAAAATTAAAAAGCAATCGTACAAACTAGACATGCCGTGTGACACTCAACGTTATACTTTGTGCAATAAAATACAATGTCAAGTGGAGTTCGACGTGGGACTGGAAAAGATAAATAACTAATATAAAAGAGAGAAAGGCTGATTCTTTGTTGTTTGTTGTTTTTTTATCAGCGCCACGAATTCATGAGCCTTGAGTACGAAGATGGAGATTTTTTTCTTTTCATGGACACCCGTGCTCAGCTGTATACAAAAACGTCAAGGACACAAATTAATTTAACCAAACGATGACGCAAAAACGGAGACTTAGCGGGCTACGGCTGACTTTCCGTGTTTTTGCGTCATGTGCTCGGGGTTGCTGGGAGACTAATTCCTCCACTGATTGCAATTGCAGCCAGTACATGACCTCATGCCTCATTTCCACCACTGACGTCTGTATCAGGGTTCCTCGCATGTCGCCTAAAATCTCTGTGGGAATTCACGTAACTCGTAGTTCTCACGACTGCCAACTTACAGAGGTTGGCGCTGGCGTCCCGGGGGAAAACCGAAATATGAAGCACGAGTATCAAAAAAGACAAACAAACTGGAAAAGGGCATAATATAAACAGAGGAGATAGTCACTTGCTTTTGAAACCATTTTGATTGTTGCTAAATATCTCATGGATGCGAGAATTCTAATTTCGTTAGACATTAACTGCTTGTTTTCCCTTGCTCGCTGCAATTCTCGAAGTGGGCAGCACGGGTTTAACGCCTGCAATGCCAAATCAGCGGGAATGCATGTTGGTTGGTTACTCCAGTGCCTACACCAGTGATTGAAACGAGGCATAAGAGTGCAATACTCTGCGCCCGGGAATAAAAAGAAGACAGTCGCTACATCCATATGTACGCACCCACGAGTGGATGGAGCTGCCAGCCAATGGAGCGAGGGCGCTTCGGAATTCCCGGTGGATGAATGATTGGCAGGGGAGGGGAGCGGGAAGGGGTGGGTTGCCGGGAGACGGGCCCAACTCGAGTGGACCTTTGACGTCACCGACATCTTCATCTCGGCTTGTCTCACACGGATACAGATGTCCCGTAGGGAAGATGGGCGGGCAGCATGGGGGGGGGCAGATATTGGGAATAGGACATATGTATATATAAATAGGGGGAGGAAGGATTACGTCACATCCAAACGAATGGAGAGGGACTTTAGTGACCTTACTGACCCGCATTGAGGGAGTAAAGACAGAGAAAACGCATTATCGGCAACACGATGGGAGAAGAGGGCGGGCGCTAGGGGGCCATGGCCGAGCGATATTGCAATGCAACGTCAGCGATGTTAAGACAATATCTCATTGCGGTATTTAAGCTACGTTTTCATGCAGCCATTTTTACGTTGCCAGACACTATTTAGTCAATCGGAAGCGAAATTTTCAACGCAGGCTGCGTTGCCGTCGGAGTAGCTCGTCTTTCAAATTTTGACGCACCCTGCTTTGCAGAAACTGCGGCAGGGAGTGAGGACCGACGCTCTCTGCCAGTCATTCATTGGTCACGAGATTCTTTCCCGAAGAACTGTGGGTCATCTTCAGGTTTATGAACTTATTCATTCAATAAAAATGTAATTATTAGGAGTAGTACTACTCCAATACTAGTGAACTTGTAGAAGTCAAGCTGGGGCTCAGAACTGAATTTTTGTTGGGGATAACTTTGTTGTCGATAATTTAAGGAGCATATTAAAGTCAGCTTTAATTGGTATCCTTTTACTACCAAAATAATGGATTGTGTATCAGGATTTTGTAAAATAAGAGTTTTTTTCCAATGAAAATTAGCAAGACAAATTATATGAACCTAAAATTGTTCTTTAATTATTTTCACGGAAGCCTCGACGGCTATACGTTAGATTTTCACGCCGTTGGAGTTTATTTTTCATTATATGATGGTAAAAAATATTAGTGAATTATTTGAGGATTACAGGTTTACTAATTCACGGGTTTTAGGAGCTATACGGTATACAGGGTGTTTCGTAATGACTCTGTAATATTTTAGGATATGATTAAGCAGGTCAAAATAAGAAAAAAAATTCAATTGGACATGTGTCCGAAAACGCACCGTTATTCAGCTGTCTGTCGGTATGCGTTTTTCACGGAAACCCTGATAAATAAAAAGATATTCATGATAAAGGCTTGATAATTTGTATAGCTGTTATTGGCAATGTTTTAAACTAGCATACCATATTTAATTATTTTCTAATACACCGTTTCAAAATGGTGGGCAATAAAAACTTTTCAACCCTTAATATCTTATGACACAGAAATCGTAGTAAAAATTGAAAGTATGAAAAATTGCACCTTATATTTACAAATACAATGGTATCAATAAAACATTCATGCCTACTAAAATAATGAAATGGTCAATATATTTTCAAACCAATGTCAAAGAGTTTCATGCACACATACAACAATATGGTTTCAATAAAATTTCCATACCCTCTGCAACAATGGTCAACGGATTTTCAAACCAAACGACAACCGATTTTATTGATAACAGCTATACAAATTATCAAGTCTTTATCTTGAATAGCTTTTTATTTTGCAGGATTTCCGTGAAAAGCGCATACCGACAGACAGCTGAATAACGGTGCGTTTTCGGACACATGTCCAATTGAGTTTTTTTTCTTATTTTGACCGGCTTAATCATATCCTAAAATATTACAGAGTCTTTACAAAACAGCCTGTATAATACGGGAGAAAATAACAGAAGGGAGATATCATACATTGATTGCTATGATCACTGAGTTATATTTATAAATATGCATGAACTTTAACGTATTATTCTTCATACAGGTACAATGTCGAGGTTTCGGAAATCGCTGTCATACAAAGATCCGTGTAGGATGCAACAGAAACTCTATAGCAAATATTATATCTCCACAAGAATAATTAGGGAGGCTGAACGCGCCACGGTTTTCCGCTGTCTCCTGTATTCATTCGGTGCTGCCGAAGCCATGAAAACGGGATATGTTTGTGACGCAAACGCAGCGGCAAAACGACGTGAAAACAACTGAATGAAAACGTAGATTTAACCCTTAGGGTTATGCGATGTAACATATTGCGAAACTGAACCACCGGGACTTGCGATGTAGGTATGCATTGCAATATCGATCCACCAGATTGCGCGATGAATTATATCGCGCAAATGGACCACTGAGTATTGCGATCCTTCCCTTTCAGATACCGTACAATGCTGTGCGATACACGTGATACGATATGGGACTAACAGAGCAATGAAATTTTACGTCTGATGATATGACAATTAATTGACGACGCTAATACGCAAATGAGATAAAATTGAATGCACAACGTACTTCAGTGCTTATGTAGTAAATAATTTGAAAGTGGTTTTATGCGATAAAATGGAGAGATAATTCTACGCATCAAACTTGCACGTATAGGACGCTCTCGTTACGGAGGGGTTGCGTTGAAAAATGTACCTGCACCGAATTTCGAGTCAAATTGTACATCAGGTGAAAGGTTTAACAAGTAGAAATGACGCAAACCAACATATTTATATATCGGTTAGGAGCGTACGACAGAGTACCACTAATGGTATTACTATAATTATAGGAAAAATGCTTAATAAGACACCATGCGTAATAAGTGTGTTACACAGTATCATGCGACATCGTGTGGTATTTCGATATGGTATCAACAGATACCATGTGATATGCGTTGCATCGCGTCTTTGGCGATATTAAATTAATATCGCACCGTGATATTCAAATGCTTACATCGAACAGCCTCGTGTGGGCCAGTCCCACTAGTTCACTGGCAGTCGTAAGGTGGATCAGTTGAAGACCTAAGAGTGCTCCCCACTGCTACACTCACATCCTGATCTCCTAGAAGGGGGTCCTCTACCCCTCTAAGGGCGGGGGGCGGGGGGCTTGCCACTCTCGGGCGGCCGCCTCTCGGGAGTCGGGCAAAGAGGCGGGCAATGCGTGAGCCACACCGTGACGAGGGTCTCAATATTGTAGGAGAGGATTTATTTTATTAGTAGGGACCGTCTTTTCCATCCGACAAGCTCGATAAGAGAAAATAAAGAGTGGCCTTCGGTAAACATAAACTCAGATCAAGAGAAATATTTTAGTAGCAATTTCTGTACCGATTTCTCCATTATATTATTGGAAAAAAGCAGTAGAAGTAACTTTCGTTTTTGAGGCTCCTAAAGCAAAATGTTATACTGCACCGTCCAACCGGAGACACAATGATGAAAGAGAAATAAGATATAAAATACCGTAAAAATTAAAAGATTATGTCATACTTCCTCCATAAAATGAAACACTCTTAAACATATGATATTTCACATCCCAAACCGCTAGGAATAATCGAAAGAAAATGAGGTCCAGGAAGACGAACCGCTTCTTCCTTAACGCTAGAGCCCCTGAACTTTCTTCATACTTTCAACCTCTGAAGCAGTCAATTTGACTGCTACTGGATAGTGCCCTACATTTATAATGCTCCTAATATTACACCATTTAGCGTTATGATGTGTTTTAACGACTGCTTATTCATTTTTATAATATGCGACGTTGTAATATACCTTTGCCTTCAATCTATGCATCACGGGAATGCATAAATTGGAGTGAAAGTCTAAAATTGCTTCTTATTTGTAGTTAAATGATACAACGTTATTTACAGTGACTCGTTTTCTACGTATGAGAATAATAAAGCAACTGCTTACTTAATGAACGTTTATAACACAATTTTATATCTATATAAATACATTTTCGAAATTTATACGCATGAATTCACACAACTTTCAGTAGGGACACAGAACTTTTAGTCATAATTTTCTTTGTACTTCACACATGTATATTTGTTTTACGACCTGAGTATTACATTTTCCAAATCATAGTTCACAGAGGAATAATCTTACAAAATCGAAAAGCAGCCAAAATAAATGCTTCCGGAGTCCTAGTGGTAAAAAAAAACCTCAGACATCGGCTTGAACAAACGATATCACTTTCCAGGTAAGCTGGATATAAAATGAAGGCAGGCAACATGAGAGCGAACATTCTTAAACCGGATACGGCACGCTAAGAAGAACAACATGGGACCACCCACATCGCCACTACGCACATGAACCCCGTGAGCCACTGTAAGGGCTTGTGACAAGGGGCGTAAAGGACATAGCCAGGGTATAAGGGAAAGGGAATGGTGTAGGAAAGCGGTGTTTAGTGAGATGGTTTTTTTCTTCGAATAAGTGTATCGATTCCCTGTTGTGGTGACGAGTGTCGTGCGGTAGTAAAGAATTCATAAACCTATCCGTTCGGCAGTGAGTTTTTTTTCTGCTATCGCCTTTGTCTATCTCAAAGATGTCCACCGTTTCAACATGAAACTCGTGAGACACGAATTTTCGAGTACCTGCAGCTTAGCGTATAACCTTTCGACTCCCAACCAAGTCCATCCGATAATTTTGCCGCACTTTCTGTTTGCTAGAGGCAGTTTTTATAAACACTGACAGCTTTTCTTTGCATTTCTTTGAGCTCATGAATTCAATATTTCCGTACTTGGTACCAGATGCCTGTGGCGTACCCGACATGCTGCAAAATGAAAATTTATATAACACCTCTCTTTTACATTTTTGCCCGAAGTTCTCCTTACAATCCAGTGGATATATAGCCAAAGTAGAGTATGTTGCAGTACCGAAAATGTTACGGCTTTTTTCCCAAGTCTGACATTATGATTATTCCCGGTTACTTTACTTCATTCGCTACATTCATATCCACAATACTACATCATAGATTGGATGGCTCATGCTATTTCTACTAAAATTTCATTCATCCCAAGAAAGCACGATCTCCATGCTCACAACGGGATTCGAATCCTCGTCCTTAGTCCTTGTGCCAGGCTGGCGCGTTATCGTCCAAATAAACGAGGCCGGCGGGAGAAGAATTTAAGCCTGTCTCGTTGAAATTTCAGCGATCCCCGATTCCTTGATCGAAAACAATGCCGCAACAGATTCGCTATTTCCAAAAATTAACCTTCATGAGCGGCATTTCATCCATTCATCATCAATTTCATGGCATTTTAGCAATTTTTTAAACGAAGATAACTTAATTTCGCTTATTTTTGTTTCTGAAATGCAAATAGTTAATAAGGGCATACTCGAAGTTCAATAAATGATATTTAATCGGGAAATCAAAACTAAAGACAGCAGTATTAATGAAGTAAAAAAATGTTCCCATGAGACACCAAAAAACGACCTCAAATTTAATCTCATGTTACATATAATTCCTTTCTCTCTTCATTCTATTAACGGTTAACGCATTTTCCCTGTTCTACTCATACTTATCATTCCTCTCACGGCCTTTAATAGTCTGTTGCCTGCAATATTCTGTTCTTTCCGCCCACTCAGTCAATTAATATTCTTCAGAGTCATGTAAAGTTGCTCCACGACTGTCTTCATTTCTGTTCATCATATTCTCTCCACCCTTCTCCGAACCAACACTTCACGCCTTCTCGTATGTTCTAATCCACTACTTCCAGTGTCCAAACCAAGATTATATTAAGTCTTTTCTTAATATCAAAACCATGATCCTAGTCATCAGTTTTCTCTTGCCGTAGAAAGACCTCTTTTCGTAAAGCAAATTCACCTTCAAATATCAATCACACATGTCCATTTTCGTCCGAGATATCAGAGTATAAGAATGTAAAGAAACTCGGCGGAAGACTTCAATAAGCAGTGTAGAGTTGTATGGTGTCGAAAACTGAACTCTGAGAAAAGTGGACGAAAATGGGCTTCATGCGTTTGAGACGTAGGTGTGGAGGGGAATGGAGAAATTGCAGTGGACAGAATTGAAGACGAACCAGGAATTGCTTATTAACGAGGGTAAAAGATAAAAATTATGGATAAAATAAGGGGGAGCCAGAGTAAGTGATTTGAGCGGGTAATGAGGGCTGAAGGAACTGAAGGGAAGGAATAGCGGGGAGGATATGGGTAGGCGTGGAAAAAAATAAAGTAAATAGGCTTAATGGACGAGATGAAGAGAGGTAAGACGTAAGCTGCGATGAATAAAGAAATCGTGTAAGGAGATTTGGGCCTGAGATTGTAAATATATAGAGAATTATTACTCTCTTCCATTTAAAACTGCCTTAGCCGGTAGATTACCCGAGTAATACTGATATGCAATCGCCATCAACAAATAATAACAGTGCATTTTATGTCAACCCATCGCTCAAAGGGCTACTTGTGTCTTCCGTCCACAGCCAGCTCACGGCAATGAATCCTCTTCTGTCCTAACATCCGAGATAAGAACCTCCTTTTACGATCAGATCGCTGCACACTTCTATTCGCCCTCGCTCGCAATTTTTAGTTTTGCCCACATGAAGAATCAGCTCAATTTAGTACCACAAGCAACAGCCCATCAAAATAGGATACTACTGGGAAAGCCCATTTCGTAAAACAATGCATTAGTCCCAGTCTTAGGTTCATATTCATGAGAGGTACCTTCGCACGTCCAACTAAACCCATGTGTGTGATGTCCTAAGTGCCATATCTTTATAGAGGACCATGGGGAGTACAGGGAAATAAATTGGAAAAATTTGTTGTTTTCACCGACCACTTGGCTCAATGTTATAATTTGGTGACCTTCATTCGTATTGATCAAACCGACATTCCAATTCAAATCTTGATTACTATACGATGTAACATCAAGCCTGGCAGGCAATTGGGTTATCTAGATTCGTATCCCGGTTAAGTCAAAATATTTTTCAATGGCAACTTACACATTCTTTAATTCTGTCTTACAACGCTCGCGTGACACCAATGTTCAATTGGGAATTTTGCAATGAATTATGGTTTAATTAAGTGTCCACTTTCTTCCAAGTATTTGCGGTACTTCACTGGCATTGGTTCATTGCTGAAATTATTAACCTATGATACTAGTATTACCGATTGAAAGCAGATAAAAGTAAATGAAAAATCCCAAATCAAAACGTTAATTTTTTAACTCATTTAGGACATTTCTTGGTGAAGACATGAAGCTCAACCGCAATCCATTCCTACGGTATGGAACATCAACAGGGTCCTTGACGAATTATGGAGTTTCAGGGGATGCTCGAATAAAACCCACTCTCTTTCCCTCTCCCTTCTTTTAACTGACTTCTTAATCTACGGAGATAAGAGATTTAATCCGGGGCAATTATTACGAAATAGCAGAAGTGAGGAGTGAGTGCGCCAGATTGATGCGAGAGGAATTAATATAAGAGGAGAAATTAGGAGCCCAGAACAACCAATGAATGTCAAATTGAGACGGAGAAAGTTTGGTGGGGGCAATTAAGACAAATAGGTAAATAAAGACTAGAAGTATTTTCCTTATTCCTGTTTCAGGAGACGAAGCACACGCGGAGATGTGGATAGCATTGACTTTTGCTGTGTATGCGGCTCAGAGGAATCGAAAACTCCAAATAAAATGGAATAGAACGCTTTTTAATATCCCACTCTGAATACTCCACTCACCACTTATTATCATTTTCATCAAATGTAATTATTTTCGCGGAAACATAAGCATCGTTTGCTTTTTTGTTAAATAGAACGGTAAAACATATTTTACTAGAAAAATTAACAGGCCACTCAATTAATTAGCACTTCGTGTTTTCTCAATCATGGAAGCCAGAAACCTTCCATTTTCAACCAAAGGATATCGTAGGGGAGGATGAACAAGACAGCTATTGCTTATTTCTCTCTTCAATTCTCTCAGGTACTTGCGATTGACATAATGTGACAGATGGAGGATTCTGAGAAATCCTGTTCTCATTCCGGCTGTGTGGAGATTTTGGATGGAATTGCAATATCAACTTGGGTGCAATGTGGACAGGACACCAAGGCGCGGTTTTATCATCCTGGTAACATTTTTTCCCGGTATGAAAAAAGAAGTAAAATACGTCCTTCCATCGATAATACACACGTAAACTAAACGATACACTGATGTAACATACAAATCTCGAGCTTTCATCTGGCATTATGTAAATGAACAGGCCACTTAATCTAACGGTAAACGTTAGCCAGAAATTATAAAACAGAGTCTGAATGAAGAACTCTGCTCCCCGGATGGGAGGTTAAACTGTGGTATCTCTGCTGTATTCGGAAGAGTAGTTTCAAGCTGAAGCCGGATCACTCTCCGCCTCTCCTTATAATAGCAGTAGCATGTATCTATTTATCCTTCCTCATGTTAGTAGACTATAAACACTGTTATGCATGTATCAAAAGTATTAGCGCTAACAATCAGTAATTGACCCGTGTTTTTAGTGTTAATTGACTCTCCTAGCTTAGGGTCAACTCTTTCATTGGTCTGGCTGCTTTTTACGTTACGTTTTTACTCCATTGATCTGGCTGCTTGCTACAGTAGCGTGCGTGATTCAGCCCTGAACTGGGATCAGTGTTACATGCCGTGTGTGAAATCACCCCGTGCCACACAACGCGAAGAAGGCTGGTACGGTACTTTGTAGATGTAGCCGATCATCAATGAGGGGTCGAGATAAAATACTCAATTACGCTCGCGAAAGGCAAGTTCCACCGGGACACCTAAATAGCTCAGATCAAGGAATTTCGCCCAACATCACCCACCTCAGCTGCAAATGACAGTAAATTTTTACAGAATCGGGCGCAGTTCTGCTACGCGGAAGACAGCGGGAAACCAGCACAGAAAATGCAGTCAAACATTAACATCGTATATGCTTGGTATACATTTTGTAGTACCAATTAAACAAGGAGGGAATGAAGGGATGTCGAGAAACAATCTTTGGACTGAAATACTAATGATCTATTAAACCATCGATTTCTCTACTACCTACCAAACTCTCTCCTTAAAAGAGCAAATAACCTCAGTAGTAGGTCGCGCCATGATAGCCACTGCAAGTACAACTAATCTCTCAGGTATGACTATATTTAAATCTGGAAAGAGTTCGCAGAATTCAAATTTACTGCGACATGCTAGACAGAGCAAAAACCCAACTTCACGGTGCTTGAAGTGATTTTACAGCCGAGATCATGTAGAAGTTTTCACCGGCGCGGCGACTTAAATATTCCGTTCGTTGTCCCCAGTTCCCTGCAATGACCTAACTCCTCGCCGTAATTAGGCCTTCTAATCACATCCCCTTCCTCTGGTGATGCACGCTAGAGGATGGAAAAGGAGGATATGCAGGACCGGAAACGAGTATCGTGGTGCGCGTTTGAAGGAGCAGCCTCTCGACCCCGGGCAAAGAACAAAACGAGGATCGGGAGATAGGGGTCTTTCCCGGCTTAATGCCCCCGTCAACCACTTGACGCTACTTCAATCAAGGTCCCCACCTACCCCTCCCCCGTTCCTGTCTCCCCCCCCCCCCTCCACGGTCCCAATCTTCATTCCTCCCAAGACAAGGGATTGAGAAGGGCGAGGAGCGGTGGAATTGGACGGCGGCATTGCCAAATGGAAGTCGGTCGCCACACACGTCCGGCCCCCATCTCCACGAATGGTCGCTCGCGTAAGCCGTGGGCTCCGACGTCGCCGAATAACAAACCAGCTAGATATGTCTATTCACTACTACTGCTGCGCTCCAGGGATTGGAATAACTCGATGAACCATCGATCGTTTTTCCCTGTCTTCGTCAACCTCCTTTTTGCTTCGGCTAAGGTGAAGAGCATGCATCTCGGTGAGAAAGAGCGCCAAGGTTTGCTATAGTGAGTAAAGTGGCGGTAGTTCAGCGTGTCTTTCTTGATAAATCGCTTTATGTTAGACGTTTTTTCTCAGTGTAAATTTCCAGCAGAGCATTCGCGTGAATGGGGTATGCTATGAATATCTTTAGTAGTACCTATTGGTAAAAGAGGCTTCCGAAATATTTTGGTATTCATAAATATAACGTTGGTTTGTAGTATTATTGTTAATATTACATTGCTTGACAATAAATGTTGTAAAGACACTCAGACTGTAAAGACTGTAAAGACAAAAACGCTCAGCCACTTCCTCATCAATAAGTGACATCATTTCACTAGCTGCTAAAGCTTAAATAAATTATTATTCCTCCTCTCCTATACAAGCAAAATACTAATAGGAGATCAGAATGAGAGGATACGTCATAACAATATGAATATATCAGGGTAGTGTCCCGGTGCATTAATTATTTTGTTTTTTCTTTTCTCGATTACACTTTTTGAAACATCATAACGAGCCCAATATTTGAAATTATGTTCAGAAAAAATTAGACAATTTTAACACCACACTCATAAACAACAAAATAGTAGTAGTTTCTCACATTACAAATAGCTACATTAAATACATAACATCGCATACAACCTCCAGTCAACTTCCACTAGTAAGGTATATTTATGCCTGCCGTAAACATGGCGATGAAATAACGGAGAAGTTGCCACAGAAAAAAATCGGCCTGTACCGGGGAATCGAACCACAGACCTTTGGCTTGACGGGTCAATGCGGGTATTTAGTAAGATATTGCTGGCCATTTTAATAAAGTCATCAAAATAACTTTAAAATTGAATCAAATTGATTTTTCAAGACCATAGGAGATTTTTTTGCCTATTTATTGCATTTGTTGGCACTGTATTAACAAAAAAAACTACAACCGCACTATTACGCGCAAAAATATCATCCATTCCAAAGTTTAAAAAGATGACTTTTTCCATGCACCCGACATTCGGTACTATTGATTCTCCTATAATGGGAATCATAACCAACCGCTTTAGTCAAAAGCCCTCCATCAAGAAATAGGTTAATTTTTGCTTCGTCGTTTATCGAGTCCATCCAAGAAATTAATTCCTTAGTAAGAATTTTATACTAAATTATGCAGATCACCAGCCAAGATGGATAAAAGGAATGAAACAGCTAAATGTCTATAATTATTCATATGCTGTCCAAAAATGCATTATTATCGTGAGCTCGCTCTCCAGCCATAGAATGTGGTTACTTTAGTGATTAAGCACATTCCATCAAAAATCTAGCTCATATTGTTTACAACCACATGCGATTAATCTGCTTCGCGTTATCCGTTTTCCCTATACCAAACACCTGGAAACGAGCAACAATGTTCAATGAAAACATTTATCTAAGCTTCCGGAAAAGGGCTATATCGACCTAAAAAAAAAGAAAATGGGTTGAATTTCTGATTGTCAAAGTGATCGCAGGTACCTTAACAATGAAAAAATACTTAACTCACAGGTAAGCGGTCAACAATCTCAGATAGAGCACTTACCTGAAAAAACTACACATTAATGGTAACATTACATTAATTCATTTCAAATGTAAAAGAAAAGCACGCACTCACTCAAAACGTGTTGAAGCAGATGTAGCACTGTGTACCTTAGTAGCATTTTAAAAGAAACTGCTTCCATTAGTCAATGCATAAGGAAAAGAATAGCTCGAAATAGAGAGGCGTATACAAATAGAAGGTAATTGATGAGAGGTGCTAAAATCCCAAAGATAAGATACACGAAAACTCTTACGTGGATCGTAGCGTGATTTGTGTTCTATAATTGGCATATTAGGAAAGATGATGGGGTACATTAAGAGCCTTTCGAGATATCGGTTAAGAGAAGGATGGAGAGAATAAGAAGTGTGGGGAGGAAGACAAACGAAGAATAGTTATATAGAATTGAATACACGAATGTAATGTGGAGGAGGAAAGAAGGCTACAGGGAGAGATCCGAAGGTGGTAGATGGAATTTTAAATAGGGGTAACGGGCTGCTTTAGATAGAGGAGAGGTAGATGATGGACAAGAGGAGAAGAGGTAAAAGAAGAGTTGGAATTGAAGATTTTACGAAATAAAATAAAATAAGAAAATGTTTTTAATCGGCTGCAAAAGTGCTTAAGAATGAATCAATAGTTTTAGGGGTGGGGCTTTAGGTAGAAACCGTCAACAATTGATAGAATACCTGCAGTGATGAAGAAAGAAACACGCTCATGCGTACATATGAAATTGATTGGCAAACACTTATTTACTTTCTATAGAAACTGGACAGATGAGCTGAATACGAAATTTCAAACTGAAAGACCTAGGCGCATTTCTGTCGCCTCCGATCAATTCTCAAATCCCTGCAACCAATTTTCCGAGGGAAAGCGTTCATTGGAGGTGATTTGTAGCTCGTCTAATTCCGTTATTCTGGCCCAGATTTAATTCCGAACAATCCTAAAATCTCAGCAAAGCCCAATCCCCCTCTGCACCCTCCATCCAACTCCATAATCTAATGGGAAGAGAGAAGCGACCGTCTGGCTCGGACCCATTTGACGCACCGAGGATGAAAAAACGGGAGAAAAGAGATACCGGGGTCTGCATGCAAAATAGGGCCGATTCGCTGGCTGGCGATTCAATGAAGCTATGCATGCATGCTCATAGCCGCACACACTCGCCAACCCCGGGAATACAAAGGCACACGTGCTCTGCAATGGCTTGCGAGACCTCGCGGAGAGAATTTCTGGGACGGAGTGGCTCTTGCGGCGCGGCGGGGGCAGACCCCCGGCGACCCCCAGACAGTGATGGGGACACGTTTCGTCGCTGCCTGGATCATCTGGATTCTGCTGCTCCATACACTTCTAGCTTCCCTTCCGGTTGTATTGCCGATGAGATTTTTTTGCTGTCTTGTTGTTGACACCGCGGTTAATCAATGAGGTTCATGGAAATAACGATAAAGGTCATTCGTAATCGAGTCTAACTAACTAACGCAATCTCCGGTCACGAGGGAAACACGACTCTGAGCAATATTTATTATCATATAAATAATTATTCTCCACGAGTGAATGCTTCATGAGATACAGTATGATATACAGTATGATAATACAGTATGATAATACAGTATGATATACAGTATGATAATACATGAGATACAGTACAGCAATTTCGGTGAAGTATATCCTCTCCGTGTACGTAACTCCAGGTTATGCCTCGGGCAACCCAATTCTTACTTCTCGTTCCAATTCTTTCACAATCCCCGGTCTAATAAGGTAGCAAGTGCATTTTGACATGAAACAACACAAAATAGTCTTCTCTCGAGTGCTAATTTTGATAAAGCATACTAATATAAGGATATAATTACCAACATTTTCGGCAGGCATCAATAATGCACATTAAACATTATTCTCGTACAGGCTCAATTCATTCAGTGTAGCCGGAATTGCTTTCGGTGCTCGCATTGCTACCGTAAAATGTAAGTTCCGACTTTGGATCATAGGAGCATCATCTATTATTCTTGCTTGCATCACATTAACGAACATAAGACCTTGATTCTAAGAAAAACAATCCATGCCATGGTATAATATGTTCCCACGACCAACGGCCCTGACTTGCGCGGTAGGCCATTGTCACAATTTCAGCAACTGGCTAATTTCTTGCCATTCGTATTATTGTACCCACTGGCACTCGTTGATATTGAACTGCATGTCACTAAATGACTGCTGCCCACCCTGGGCCTTTCACCGAAGATCGGTATGCCTTCTCAGCACCCCAAGAATCCCATGCCCCGCCCAGAGAGAAAAAACTTCCCACGATGAGGAAGACGACAGATATAATAAACCTTGAACATGTGTGACCCAACACAAAAACTAGAGAGCTTGCCGCCGTGGCCTCAATCCACTCCCCCCACCCTATCTCGACTGAAATTCTCCCCATCCTTTCCCAACCCAGCTAGCTCACTTCCCGGCCATCTCAATTGACTTGAGTTCGTGTGAGCGTAGTTGGAGGAATGGAGGCAAGAGGCAGTGACGAGGGGTCGCCCGTCAATGGAGAAGGATCCGTGGCGCGGATGGCATTCCCGCACTCCATCTTGCTCCTACGTGGCGAAGTGAATCATATTGCACACGCACCAGCAGTGTGTAAGCCCGTATGATACGATACTTGACCATGAGCAAGGCCCTGGATGGTAATTAGCCCTTGATACAGAGGACGAAGCCTAGAATGATTTTAGGCTTCCTCCATACAAGCACACGAACAATGAACTTGTACAAGGGCGAGGTATAGCCCACGAGTTGAACATAAATATACCCTGGATTCTAAAATTGAAGATGAGATTTCGCGTATTAAAGTATCCGTGATTGCTCAACAGCTGCTTGGTCCTGCTAAGAGTGGGTACTAATGCATGTACGTACTTGGACTACTATATTTGAGCTGTACCGATTTTGAAATCAAGGACCCCTGCACAGATGCTGGCGAACATGTATTGTGTCCAGCATACTGGTTCTGTATCATGCGATACTTCTGATCTATTATGCTGGTGATTATCCTTGGATTTGAACGGATTAGTTTCCGTGTGGTACAGGATCTACCGAGGTATTTACTTCGTGCGCCCACATCAAAGATTCCAATCTCGTCAGCGGTTAATCATGAATGATATTCCCGACCAATTATTATAAAAGTGATCCCAAGCATAGTAGCCCAGTTGGTAGAGCGTTGGAGTACTGACCGGAGGTCCCAGTTAGGTATACAGCAGAGACCTCAAGGAAAGCACAAACTACACCTAATCTGCGAGATAATGTCCATTTATAATTTCTTTAATCGTTCATTTGCTTCAATAGCGCAGGCACCCACACTTAGGTGTAATAAATAATTACATTATTAATTTATAAGTGGCTAATCACCCTTGTCACTTATACCTAAGCATAAATGGTAGTATAAAGATAATAGTACAGGCTCATAAAGAACAGGTACTGATTGGTGATCTCATTTTCATTTGAGAGGCTGAAACTGATTTGCATCACACAAAAAACTAATTGCAATCGATCTGGAATTTAATTTTCAAACTCAAATGTCGTCATTCCGCAAAGCTTAATTAATAATTTCGAGTCAAAGAACTTCGTAGATTATCTTCAGTTAGTCAGAAAACTATTGACAGAAAACTGTGGCCTTCACTTTTTTCATGCCCACTGGGTCAGGGTGGACCTAACCTCCCAAAGCTTAATTAATAATTTCGAGTCAAAGAACTTCGTAGCTTATCGTCAGTTAGTCAGAAAACTGTGCCCTTCACTTTTTCATGCACAATGGGTCAGGGTGGATCTAATCCTTCCAAATGTAATAAAATAAAATTTACCCTGTCTTTCCCCCTCCTTTTCTTAGGGTTTGACCCACATATAAAATTAACAAGAGGATAGTTAAGCCCTCAAAAATAAACACAAACTACTTCTAAATGTGATATCGAGAATTATTTCAATTTACATTTCAGGCCTCTCGGCTCATAACAATTCTTTATTATTTGTAAACAAGGATACCTACTTTTTCCCTCATTCGCGTGTTTCCTAAGCCTCCTAGATTATCAGCAAAGAGCAAACACCCAGTTCTTCGATGGTTTCGTCGTAGCAGCAGCAGTGCCTATATGATTTCGCAGATCCTGAATGTACGAGAGCCCAGAATGTCGTAGTAATCCGTTTTATGCAACAGAGAAGGAGTTATATCCACATGAACCACCTACCCACTTAATGTGAACTCAGCACTACCATATCCCATGAAACTAATCTCCACATCGAACGCTAGGTAGGGCATCATCGTAGTTGCAGCAGCCAAAGAAATTTTAGAAGGGTTTATAGCACCGTTAAAACGAATTAAATTAATGTGGATGGTTTTAAATCCTACCTCTCACAAAACCAGCTTATCACGCACGTCAGTTCGCACTCTCCTACAGCCACGAGAACTATTCTGTCGAGAACTAAATTTCCTGGAAGGGCTACCCAAGCTTGGTAGTTTGAAGTTCAAGAGGCAGATGAGGAATGGTTCCAAGACCAGGATGAACGTAAATTTGTTCAACTGCACATCCCTTGCAAATACTCGAGGCAAATGGCAGAGAACGATTTTCCGAATAAAAAGGATGAAACAAAAATTGCATTTCTTTGATACAAGTCAAAAGCCTAGGATGATAAGAAAATAAAAAGGACATCGAAACAACGGAGGCTGATTATGCAGGAAGTCAAGATAAAGGAACACCCGGTTTCATCATAACTGGATAAATATTTTCCCAGTGGGAAAATCGAAACTAACACGTTCTCCCATCGATAACCCCCAGGTAAACTTATCGAAAATCTTATATCTAAAAATTCATCCTGCGTATGTTCGTGACCGCAAAACTCGAAAAGTAGTCGGTCGATTGGCTTGAAACTTAGGTGAGTTGTTGTGTGCGCGCCCAAATAAATTATAAAAATTGCAAATTTTGGGGTTGTTTTTACCCTAATATTGTTAACATTTACTCCCTTAAGAAAAGCATTGAAGTCGGTGCAGGCGTTTATTTATTTACTTTTTTTAATTACTTGCACTCAAGATATTGGATGAATTTTTTTGTCATAGAATGCATAAAAAATGCTGTATTTAATTCTTTCATTCAATTTTCTTATACGCTTCGTTTTTGTCCAAGTGTTGCGTTTTTATATCTAAATTCATCAATTTTTCTTCCTTTTCAACAATAGATATTTACTTGCCAACCAGGCGTGAATATCGATTTAGTAGCGATGTCATGAATGGCTATTCACGCGTGCAGCATTAAAAGGCCAGGTACAGTAACTAATTTGATAGTTGTAGTCAAACGACTTCAGTTCCCCGTTCCCCTTGCCTTCTCAATAACCATGAACAAGGCACAAGGTCAATCGCTTCAGGTGTGTGGATTAAATCTATAAAATCCATGCTTTTCACATGGTCAATTATATGTACGTTGCATGCTCACGAGTGGGACAGCCGAAAAATTTATTTGCTTTTGCAGAGGGCGGTAAGACCAAAAATATTATACATCCCAAAGTATATGAATACATTTTTTCAACTTTCATTTAATACACAAAAATCTTTCATTTATTTTGTTCACATGTAAATGTGTCTGCTTTGTATGTGTGTGCCTACTTAGACAGAAAAAGGCATTGCAACGCATGCCGGGCACAGCTAGTATGATATCATACACGAAACCAGAACCCTAGGTTAGCAACAAGGGTTGTCATTTAGTGGTTAACGTAAACTAGGCATTTTAAAACCAGACCTAAGGGATGTGGAACAATAAATAGGGAGGTATAAACTGCAGTCACAGAAAGCTGCTGAGTAACCCAAATAAATTTCACTGTGTACATAATTTGCGTAATGGAGCTTACACATACCGGACGCTGTGTTTTCTGTCCAGATTACGTTATACAAATGCCAGAAAAACACGGGTGCAAAACTGACATTTCCGAAAATTCTCAAATACTACCTAGGCGAACGGGTAAGAGAGTAAATTAAAGCGCAATGCGGTAGAATGAGGCAGGTTGTTAATAACATCACCAGGAAGAAAACAAATACACGAGGAATTTGCGATTATTTATAATCCATTAAGGCGCAGAAACAAAATGAAAAATGCGACTATTTCATTAATGAGTAAATAATTAAGCGATTCCGTCATCACTTTCTATGGAACAACGGGGCTTTAATTTTAAAATTGAGAGAGAAATAACAAAACATTTTACTGTTTTTAATACCTAAGGGGAACAATTAATACAGATCCGATGTCGTATTAACAGTTCGTACAAGCGTGAACACATGCGATAATTAAAAAAAGAGAAGGGAAAATGCGGGAAAGCCCATCTTTCGAAAAATTGAATGAGTAATTATTATTGCACCTGCTTTAAACACAAATAATTAGTCAATCAATAGTGAATACAAAATAAGTCAAATAATTATTAACAGGTGTTTTCCGCGATAGCATATGCATTAGAGAAAGTGCGTGATTATGCATATAGGAAATAGATCAGACAAGGAAATAATTGATAAAAAACACAATAGGCAGTCTTCATACAAAAGAGGGATACTTAAAATTCAAAAAGTATGTGACTTTTTAGTGTTGGTGAAATAAAATTCAATTTTTTTAAATAAATGTTATAGGATCAACACTCAAAAATCATATACTATTGTAAAAAATGGCCAGTAAAAGCCTCTAATTGGTAAAGTTTAAAATCGTAAAACAAATTCCACGTCAGACTGGATCGCAAATCCCACTATATACAACAGTATCCCTTCACGAGACGAAACCGTCGCGTCGCTGAGGCAGCAAAAGAAACGTCAAATCACCCGCGGTGGGGATTTAGTGTACATAGCCCCTACTCCAAAACCGCGAGTCTAAGTTCATAGGGGTGCAAGGACAAGGGTGCCAGAAAGACGACTTAGCGAGGGACAGGAAAAGACTGTGGCTGCCCCGATAAACGGCCCTTCAGGGAAAAGCATCAATGCATTTTACCAAACACGACATCTCCATGCCGGCGATTCTGTAATTCACACCATCATTCACATACTCTTTAAACATAGCTCTCTCACATATTCAGCAATACCAACACCACCAAGTTCATTCCACGTCTAGTCTCGATTTCAAAATTTCAAATCGAGCAAAAATAGTACTGACGCGGAGCGTCATATTTTTGAGCATCTTCTCAAAACAATGAGGTGAATCTAAATGCCTGGAATATAAACCTAGCGTTGCCTTGGCACAACGAAGGGGAATTAAGAGTAGGACACTTCAAGCTATGTTATGGATAGCGTATGTTTGACAGTAAATTGGTAAATATACTTTGCATTACACATTATTTCCAAAGGCAATGAGGTCATTACGCTAGTGAAAATGCATGTAAACACTAAACAAAAAGTGAGGATACATAGATTCAAATTAAACAAGCATTTATTTGAGGAATAGTAGAAAATAAAAAACATCTCAGAATACTCTATAGAACTATTGAGCCGAACAAGTATGAATATTGCTTAAGGTGATATAACGCTACCACATAAGGTCGAGAAGAATTGTGAAATTGTGAAGCTTAGGATAAATATGATTAACAAAATCAGTAATAATTTTCCTATGGTGAAGTTAAATAGATTATTTTTTGCTAAAAAAATCATTGTTCACTCTTTGCGTAATTCTAGATGAAATTAAAGTAACGTTCCTTACTCTAACAACACGCCAACATCTATCTGGTGCACCAATTTAAACATATATGCAAGAAGTATACACAAATCAGGTAAATAATTATAATTATTAACGCTTTAGCCACGAGCAGGAGGCAGATAATTGCTGATTCTGTCCAGCTTTAATTGGGAAGAAATGCAAATCAGGACAATAGCAAAAGTCCGATAAAAATTGATGCGTGAATACAAATACCTGATATGAAAGTAAATAGACAATTATGGAAAATAAAGGAGATGGACAGGAAAAGGAAGTAATACTTTTTTACAATGAAAAGATCCAGGGAGAATAAGGGCGTTGCCTGTCCACTCCGTCGTCAAAGTAACTGATGAACGACTACACAAAGCAGTTCAGCGGAACGAAGGAGAATATTCGCGCCGAAACAAAAAATGCATCTCATCCAGTGAATTTCACTCGGGCTTCCGTCCGGGACAGATTCTCCATCTCCACCGACGTTTCAATGGAAGACTTTTCCATCTTCCAAGACTTTTCCATCGAAACGTTGGTGGAGATGGAGACAGAGAACCTGACCCGAACGGAAGCCCGAGAGAATTTCACTGGAATAATTCTCCGGGAAAGCATCCAATCCTGCAGTTCATCTCTTATTTAAGAAACGAATTACAAAGAAGGGTCGTGAGAGGTGTCAAGAGTGTGGACAATGTCAGCAAAATAGTAATATGTTTTTGTTGACGGAATAGGCTGCTCAACTGCGTCACCCCTCCGGCAGGTCTTCTCCACATCTGCTCCAAATAAAAAAAAAGAACGGTCAAGAGTCCTGATTCAGGAGCAGATGGACCTCTCCCTATTTTTCTTTTTTTTCTTGCACTACAAGCTTCACTCCTGGGACATCAAACCACACACACACACCCAAACTCTCTGTTCCTAAATCCCGCCCCCACGAAAACGGGCAGATTTCACCCTTTCGAGGTCAAAAGGACGTCACGCTGGGCAAACTCCATTAACGCTTGGCCCTCAGGGGTGGCGAGGTGCGGCCGAAAAGCTGACGCTCCCGTCTCTACACGTTCAGGGATACCGGCCCACGTCGACACAACCCCTGCCAGGGAAAAGGGCTTCAGTGGCGACGATGGGATCTTGTCTTGCGTTCACTCACCCACCTGTCGCCGGCCGGGCGACGCTGAGTGAAGTGGTAGAGGGGAAGAGAATGAAACAGAGGCTCCCATGGCAGGCCGACAAGGGTGCCCCTTTCTACGGGAACGCCTTATCTTTCCCACTAGCGGTTGGAAGTAGTTGTGAGAAGGCGAGACAGCGAAAGTACGATAATTGGCCAGAGGTCAGGAGCGAGAGGGTCTCCGAAGTATTTGATAGGCAATTGTGATGCCAGTCAAAAGCCGTACTCGCTGATTATTATCATCTAACAAAAGGTATTTTCTTGTCATTACCTTTTCAATAATTTCTCTCTATCCCACGCTGACCCCCTCGTTTTATGAAGAGACCGGAACCTTATACGGCGTTAAAAATTCCCAAGCATGGGACTCTCCCCCGATCGTTATTAATTAATTCGCTATGACTTTTTGTGAAGATGAAGATGATTCGCTAAGACTTTTCCTGAAAAATATCGTTAAATACTTCGCTGTGCCTCACTAAAAGGCCAACCAAGCAGACATCTCTCCTGGCAGTGGCATCTACTTGGCTCCTTTTTAATTTGATACAAACTTCATTGGATTCTCTTTGGATCCAATAGAATTTGATGATTCCTCTCCAGATGCACATTTAAGCTTCAGGCGTTAATTTCCGTGAGCAAGAACACGCCACTCATGTGTACTTATTTAACAACCTTGTCCTTGCATCAATGGAAAAATGGCTATTTACCAGGGAGTCTTTGTATTTTGAAAGGCTAGTTACAAATCTTTTCTTTTTTCACATCATTAAAATACTGTTTTCGTTTGTTAAAAGACTTTCCAAGAAGTACAAGTCTTTTACTTATTCGCTCTATCCTTTAACCAGTAACACTATCAGTAGCACTAACATCACAGCATCTGTTAAGTCGGCTAATTTTAGTTTCAAGTCTTAGTTCTAGTAATCTTGACTCAGCTTAGTTCAGTTTGAAGTAAATAAAGCAAATTATTCATTTCACCACCTGAATCTGATAATTTTAGAATCTCAACGGAAAGAGGGCTATTTTTACCATTCATTTTAGTTCGACATGCCATATCACAGCATCTCTAAATCAATTCAATAAAAGTCTGTAGGACACGCTTTCTTACTTTTACTTCTTTTTGCGCCTCCCTATGTGTATCATTCAGCTCTTCATACTAACCAGACGTCAATTCTGATGAGGAGGAGATGAGGAGGACAAAAGATGGAGTGGCTCTCGAAGCGAAAGGAGAAGAAAGCATTTCTGAGGGAAATAGCACTTAGATAATCAGAGTGCTACTGATACCAGAAGAGTATCCAACGATAGTAAAATATGGAATGTTTTCACATGTTAAACACTTCGAAATATTTATACATAGAAAAATATTGCATAAATAAACCGTATCGGCAGGGATATTATTTATTTTCGTCAGAAAATCTTTAAATACCCGCGGTATCTAATACCCAAGAACTATTCTATTTCTATTTACTACGATATCTTTTTTCTCTATATTAGACTAAACAGGAATTTCTTAAGTGCTTACGACACTTGTTTCTTCTTTTCCACTTTCAGGACTTGCTGCTGAAGTGCTTTAGGAAAAGGAAATTGATTGATCCTGGAGATAGAACGTGAGGCTTTCCAGAAATGACAGCAACAGAGAACCCGTCCATAATGAGTAAGTAAAAACTACTAGTACCATGCAAATTCTTGAAATTTTATATTTCAAAGAGCTAAAACGGATCATTTTGTAAAATCTATCTTCCCGAATACTGAATGATAAAGAGCAGAGGATGATGATAGAGATAGTGAGTCACCATACTATCTACCTGTATGTGGTACAAAGTATATCTCTTTCAGTGTCTCGATTACGCACAAGCGTATACTTGTTGAAAATTTTAGAGAAAAGAAGCATTTATACTTCCTCAACAGTACCAATGTATGTATGTTATTTGTATTGTATGGTCACCGGCGCATAATATAATGTATGGGTTTAAAAAATACAATGTTTGTTCAAATTAATAGAAACAATAGCCTTCCTCACAGATGACCCTGAACTACCACGCTGACAAACCGGAGAGTGAAGAACATAATATGGCCGAACTATCAAGAAGTTATTATTATAGGTTTCAATGAACTCCACCGGGATTTTTACTAAAGGTTTTCAAATACACTTCTATTGCGACTCCATCAGCAAACATCGCGCGGAATTTGTGAGCTATGACCTCATCTACTGTCAATAAAAGAAATGCATTAGCCAATCTTTATACGTCAACTACTTTTCTGAAATTCAAGAATGTGCGTCGTTCACCTTAGCGTCTTATTTACAGACAGAGAAAGGATAACCTTTTGTAAAGGAAATCACATTTCGGAAAATAAAAATTGACACATGAGAAAATGCAATAATGTCGGGGGAACTGGTAGAGGGATTTAAAACCATAAACGGCCCTGCAATTGAACCAAGTTCCCTTGGCTTGGCTTGGAAAAGTTTCTAAAAAATGTGTGCTTAAGGTAACTATAAAATTAATACTCCTATCACTCCTCTTCCCCTTCACCCCATCCATTATCTTCATTCGGAATTTCTAATCTTTACTAGCATTCGTAATACGAATACGACATTTTAAGAGAGTTTCAGGAGGCAAATATGTACCCAAAATAGACTATAGCAGTATATTTATATAGCAGTATTCATATATTCAATTTAATTAAATTTTTAACAGTAATTATAGTATTATCGTCAAGAGGTTAAAAGTAAGAATACAAAAATTGCCTTAAATGATTCAAATTAGACTTATAATCCTAAAAGTCTCCAAGTTTTTGTTAAAAAGTTTAGTTTCGCCCTGATCAAGAGCCAGTGGAGCCAGTGAACGCTAACGTGGTTCACTGATGAAAGGTTTTCCAGTCCTCTGTGGTTTCATCCTTAAGGGTATGCATCCAACCCCACCAACGGAGGATTTAGGCTTGCTATCCCGGCATAACGACATTAAAATTCAACATAATGCATGATCATCAGTCATTGCAATACATAACGCATGACCATCAGTCATTACAATACCGCTCAAAATCACATTTCAAAACAGATTGTCTGCAGATTAATTACATTGCTTTATGTACCCCAGTTTCTCGTCCAAATACACAATCTCTCGTTCACAGTGCACATAGATTTTCCAGAAGTGGAAACATCAAGATTTTCATTTCTTCAACTTTGATAATGGAGAAATTCAAGTATATTAAACCTGAAATAGTTTATATCATATGTCATTTCCTTGTTTCACGGCACCCCTATCATTTAGAAGCATTGGTAATTCTATAAAAGCATCCACACTGAAATAAGGTAAATTTTCAGTGAAAAAATCAGGATTCGAAACTAGATTCCTTGATATCTTGCCGAGATCCCTTAACTTGTTAAGCTACCAAGGCGTCTTGCACTCTGAATTTCAAGGAGCGTATAATGTCCAACTTTAAACATAAGCACCTTTGTGTTTAAAGTTAGGATTTACTCCATGGACAGTGGTGCTAAGCGCATGAGAACGGATACTTTATGACATCATGTGCACGGCACCTGTGAGAACTCCTCACTCCTTAAAGCCTCCATGAATTTCAAGGATGAATAGGACGCCAGGGTAGATTTATCGGTAAAGTACAAGGTTTGGGTTCGTATCCCAGAGCAAAAAATGGTTTTTTCGCTGTAATTTTCACTTCATCGTGAGATCACTAGCGGGTGACTCCGTTACTGCACGGCCATTTACGCTGTTCTGTAAATTCACCCACGCTCAGTAAAAGTGGTCCCCTATAAAAAACAGGATTAAGCGACCGAAGTATCGATTAATACGGGAGAGAGTTTACTCAGGCGAGATCAAGCGCAGTATCCATTTTAAGCGTAAAGTTGCGCAAAGTACCTCTGGGGTTGGAGAGGGAGGATATGTAGGGAGTAATGTTTCTGGAGGAACTAGTCCAGGGGATCCTTTCAACGCATTTTAGTTTCCTATTCTTAGTGGGTTGTTCGTCAAATACATCCGTGAATTAATGCTAAAAAATCACTCAGTTATATTACACACAAATTATTTACTGGTCTTGACTACGTTGTTTAGACGCTTTGCACCATTGTCTATTTAAAAATACGCATTGCTTATTTACCACTTGATGATCTTTCATGGATAGGTATTCCTATTTATTCTACTCTTGAAAATGGAACCAAGTCCCTTCATCCGTGATCAGTAGCATTGCCTAAATATTTGTTAGGGATATTAGTGAGTAATTGCATTCATCACACCACGTCAGTATTTCAAATAGTGCAACCAGAAAGTGTTTGAATAATTTTATCGTTAATTCATCGTCATTCATTTTCTCCAACCATCTCCTATCACTACAATAACTACGAGATTTCGACTTTTCGGCAGCCTGGGAACAAGCGCTTGTTCTCGCCTAAGCAAATATACATCCATCTGAGACGAATACGGCAAGCTTGCCGTAAAATTATAGGAAAGCATTTGAATGAGAGTGTTTCGGGTTCAATTGAATTCCGGGGATGAGGATGTTATGGGGTTTTTTGGGAAGGTGCTCAGTTCTTCATGAAAGAGGAAAGAGAGATTTCTTCCGAAAAGGGAGAGTTTCTATATTCCAAGGAGGGTTGGCAAGGCGGCACCACTCCCCTCGGACCCCGTGAAGGAAGCGAATGTGGGAAGAGAGTTGGAATTTGACGGGAGGGAATTTTGGATAAACGATCGAAGGAATAAACTCGGATTTCTTCCTTTCCATTTATCTCTCGATTCAACCCGCTCTCGCTGAGAAGAGAAAAAAGAGTGATTCCCGTTAAAACCTACTACCTACTCTCCCACTTCTTTTTAAAACCGTTCCATCCGGTTCGAATCATGTATCCACTTTTTATCCTACGAAACCAATGAGTCGCATTTGCCAGGAGATACCGACTCTCCTGTTCCAACGTCCCAATACCACTCCGTTTAATCTCTTTCAAAAAACCAATCGCGAGACTTTTCTTATATTAAATGCGGATTCAGAGGGAATGTGAGTGGAGGGAAAGGAGACAAAGGGGGAACTCTCGTGTTCCCAATAATCTTCTCTCCAAAGGAAAGTCGCCTCTTTTTGACGGAAAACGCTCACTTTCTATTTAGTATCGCATTACTTCCACCTCGCCCAGTTCTTCCCAACCGCAATCCCCACTCTCTCTAATCACACAACTTATCTGATCGAGTACGTCTTTTAGCGTGAGTCAAACAATTACGCGGGTGCTTGGGTTGGTGTGCTCGATAGTGCGCTGGCTTCATATTCCGAGGGGTTGCGTACGAATTCCGGAGGTGGCGCAATGATGGGTCTGGTTAGTTCTGATCCAGCAGACCCTGAGTGGAAAGCACTTCAAGTACTGTACTCCATATGGTGGAACGTACCATAAGAACTAGAGAAACCTTCATTCTCAGCCAAGAATACAACAGGAGTCTATTTCCCATAGCTGCAATACAACTCAAAAAGTTCTCTCACACAAAAATTAAAGATTATATTTTCAAATTCTAATCCTGCACAACGGTTTAAATGAGTAAATATTTATAGCCATTAGAAGAATGTATGTGCATCCAACATGTATTTTTAATGTGAGACATTTTTGAAGAACAGGAGGATGCTTAGCATCAATCAATTAGTAGTGATAATTAGCTATATTTCTGTATAGCTGTTTTATATAAGACCATAAACGTGAGTGTTCTGGCGACTTTTATTCCGAATTGAACCATTTAAAAAAGTATTCTAAAAGGCAAAAATATACAGATGACACCCATGGTTGATGGGAGTAACAATTTGAGAGCCACTGGAAAATCTTATGCCACAACGCTAGACTAAAATTACTAACAAAATTCATATCACGCGAGTTCCAGAGATCATTTTAACCACGCACTACATCTCTGAACCTAACAGAAGTGACAGAGTAAAAGAGACTTTGTATTAACAAATAGGCACTAAAATTTCATCTTCCCACCAATGATTAATTACTCCAACAAAAATAGAGCGAGACACTACGACTATGTCAAGATATATTTCTCTTTTAGTCCTTTCCCTCTTCCAGTTCCTTTTCTTCCTTGGTTCCAAGCAACCCCAACCAAACCCTCTTGCAACAACTTGCAGGGGAAAATGTAGGTAGCATCAACTTTCTTGAAAAGAGATATGGTAAAAGATGAACCCTCGAATTCCTCCTCCCGAATGAATTCATGTTTCCGCCGGATCCTCTCTCCAAGATATTCGTATCCAATTTGTTCCTCATATGTGTCCTCAGATCACTTTGCAGAATATTCCTTCCTGGTCTCAAACAATTCCTCTTCCTCGAATTCATTGGACTAGTTTAGCGCGTATATATTTACGTATACATCGAAATACATATATGATAGATGTCCAAGACGTTATTGTTTGAATCATAAAAGGTAACGGCTACTGGATTAAATAAAATCACTTGATATGAAAATGCAATTTGATTTCAGAGGAATAAGAATACAAGGACTCGATGAAGGGATATAGAGAGAATCAAAACCTCTTGACGTCAGTTTGAATATTCGCTATATTCAAGAGAACGAGAATACTGACAAGTCCATGCTTTTTACTAGGTACATGCATGTACATGCAACAATATGTCAACTCCTGGCGGGTAGCGGGAACCATGGCATGCTCGTGCCATCCTGTCCGCCGCAGATCAGAAAACTTTTTGGAAAAGTAGAAACCGGTCACGTTACCAAACATAAAATAGTGTGGAAAATTACCAAGTATTTTTTTATCCTCTAGATAAATCTTCACTCTTTCAACGTGATGAGCTTTATTGTGGGGGTTCTAGAACCAGCACGTGATTGTCAGCACAATATGGGATAAGAGGGGCAGCGAGGAGTGAATAATACCTCCAATCATTCGCGCGCCAAGTCCAAGGACACCGGAGACATAAATAGGATCGCCATTGAAATAGGGTCCACTGCCAGGTGGTTCATTGCCAGGGGGGTCCAGCGTGTAGCCTGCGCGTTAGGAAAATCAAAGACCCATCATTCACTCTTAGCCCAGATTCTTTCTCCCTCGCAGTACACTTTCGGCAAGTGGAACGGAGATGAGTTGCACATGATATCAGGGGAAATGAAGTCGGAGATTCGGAGACGGCAGCAGAAGTGGACGGAGGACGTGTTGAGAGGTAGTCGTAAGTTGAATATGGATGGTAGTAGAGTGTAGAATGAGGGTAGGTAGAGGAGGGTAAGTAAATGTGATAGAAGAAGAGAATAGGAATTTTGGATAGCATAAGGAGAGTTAGAGGGTTTGAGGTACTAAATAGAGGCCTGATGGCGGGTAATTAATGTGTAGGGAAGTAAAACATTCACTCCAAAAAATGGAAGTCAAGATTGAGACTGTCCAAAAACCTACCCGACCAGGTGGTAGAGAAAACCTTGATGATGATGATTTTTTTATTATCTTTCGCTAAATTTTCCTAAACTTTCATTGGTTCCAATGGGTTGTCACATAATTCCTTTCCTTACGTCAGGTAAGCGTGGAACAAGGAAGACGAAGATCTTGAGACAGACCTAACGGCGGGAAAGATGTTATCTGTACGAAGGCTTGAAGATTGTCGCAGAATGGGAAAGTTAACATAGTGGCTGTCTGAAAGCTTACAATTAAATAAGTTAAGAGCAAAATAATTATTATACATGTGAATAAAAAGTATGCTGAAAGGCTACTAGAATACTTTCCGCTAAGCAATGATTGTCGTTAATTTTTAAAATTCTTAATTAGAAAAAGACCGGAAACAGTCGAAATCTAACTAGATTCTTTTTCCGAAAGCTGCCAATTTCTCGGTGACTGGATGTGAAAAAAAATATGTTTTTCAGGGCTGGGGCATTCCAGAAAATATTCCGCTCACGGCGTAATAGCGGGATGATTAAATTCAATCGATGTCAAAGCGATGGGAGATGATTTTCCCTCGCAGCCGAGGCCCGTAATGGGAGAGAGGTCTCCCCACATATTCATCCACTTGCCTTTTCAATTAAGCCCGCGCGAGTGCGCGTCCTCCCACGCGCCGATGCCCCCCAACGGCGCACCATCTATTTTCCGATCTCCGAAGCGCCATTGACATTCGCCCGGCATCTAACCCTTCCCGCGCGAAATCATTTCCATGCGCATTATAACGGTTCGGGAAGTTTTTCAATGGACCACTCCTCTTTTTTTCAATCCACAATCGTCTCATCCTCATACTACTTCTCACTGCAGCTCAACATTCCTCATTCACATGGGCCTACTTCTCTTTTCTATTCAACCCATAAAATATATCTGTAGGTACACTATTCCTCCTTCATCCCCCAATTTCTAGCATTCCACCAACAATAATGGTCTTCAAAAAACCTAATGTTTTCTTCTAATCTCTTCATCAACTTTTTCATTCTCCGACCTCAGCAAGAACTTCTCCGTCTCTCTTCATTTTCTTCCATTGAACACCTCTATCCTTTTACACACTCACATCCTAAATATTTCCATGTATTTTCATTTCCTCTCCAAGGGCTCACGTTTCGCCAGAATGATATGATACGCTCCTCATCAAGCTTTTTACTAACTTAGGCAGCTGAGAATATGAGCAATCAATCATCGAAATTTACCTCGGAGCATTGGCCTTCCCACGTCTCTCACCACCATCACTCATCCCATTCTCCTTCCTTAGGCTTTCAATAGCCTTTAAATGCTTTACGACTTCGAGACTCAATAGAATTTCACCAGTACATTCCTGAGGATGACGACAGGATATCGGAAGTCCTCGCTATTAAAAAAAAAAGGCTCAGTGTAAAACTAGAAAGAGATTCACTTAACTTTGGTTTACATTAGAATATTTCCACTGAGTCCCACCTTGCACTATAGGAACTTTTACAAATTTTATCTCAGCATGTCTGTCTAACTTTCTTCAATGACTTTGCTTCTATTGGTAAACACATCTTTTGTCAGCGTGATTTTCTTCCTTGTATCACTGAAACTACGCCGGTCATGCCCAAGTAGCTGAAATGCTATAAAAGTTCTAGTTTATTCCCTGATACCCATGAGAAAAAACTGGCCCCTCCCTCTAATACCACCCAATGGGAAGCAGCCGGCGCAATCATCTCGTTGAGGCAAGAATTATAGCCACCCGGTTAGGGGATGCGTGCCGATACCCGTGTCTCGAATCCCTTGGGGTTCGATGCGTCGACTCTAGAGGTCCCGGTGGAAGCTGGGTCACGTGCAAGCTGAACAAACGCTGGATGAGTGCACAGCTGCTGCCACGCGCTTTAAAAAAGTAGCAATTGCCCTCGTCATAACTTGCGGAATAAAACCAAGGTTCTCTCCCCGCCGACAGATGACATGGGCGGCAGAGAGTATAATCGCGAATGGAAGGCCTCTAGACGTGAATCTAAAAGACTGCTTTCCTAAAAGAGCCTCAAAAATGAAGATATTTGAGTGAGCATCTAAATCGGTAGCCATCGCATATATCCCACTCAAACCCACCATTTCACTGATCTTAACGTTATGTAGTGCTAGAATTTTCATTCATATTTTAAGGGTTTCAATATGACTAAGGAGTAAAAACGGCCAAAATTGAATAACGGCTCACTGCCAGTCTCAAGTTGTCGCTTCGGTAAAGGATGAAATATCATAGGTGTCCACTGTACTTGGCCACTAGAGATAGCGTAAAGTAACTGTAACATCGTAACTAAGTGCGCAAAAACCTCATCCAATTCACTATCCTTAAATTTCCCGTACCCTTTGATTACACCCACACTGATCTCAGTTACAGCGGTATTCCGATGCATGGACAAAGCTTTCTCCACATACTTTGAGAGTTACAAATCGGTGAATGGGTTATTACATAAGAATTTTAATGCAATGAACGGCAGACTTACTACCAATGCCTATGCAATAAGATTTCTGCCAAGCATGATGGTGAGGAGTAGAGTATACACGTATTTTTCACGTAGGAGTAAGAGCAAATGTTTTTGGGAAAGTATATTCAATATTTAACTCACTACAGAAATTATGGACCTCAGTTTTCGACGCACCAAAAAACCACCAGAAGACAAATCACATCATGTTCTTCACTTTCTACTAACGTTAATGCCATAAATTATTATCATGTTACGAATTTCATTTGTTATTAATTTATAAATAAAAGCACGCGTGAAGTAATACTGACTACCTATTTCAGCATTATCGAAAATATAAATCACTAGTATTCATTGTAAATACTTTGATCTCTTCCGAAAATTTGGGCCATATGTGGTTCCCCGAAATCGTGTGCAGAGAAATTTTTCTGCAATGGTAAGCAGTGGAAAATCCTCGCCCACCAGTAGTTTTGCGAAAGTATATTCAAACTAATATGCTATATTCATACTATATCTGAACTATCTTATGCTTAGATCATCACTTTACCAGTCAGCTATGAAAATAACCGCCCGGAGGAGTCACAAAATAATAAGTACCTCAAGAATGAAAAGTAGCTTTCTCAACTTAGAGCCAATAAATTAAACGAACGCCAAGTCGAAAAAATCCACAAATGCAATTTTAAACCAGCGATGATAAAAACAGACAAATGAAGCATTGAAAATTACAGCTCGGCTAGTACAACTCGAAGCAGTAACAATGTTGTCATTCATATATTCAAGGATATATAGTTTTAAGAAATCTGGAAAATATCCTTTAATATATCACAAGGTATATGTATAAAAAGATAAATATCCAAATATGCCAGAAAAATGTTGTTCGAAGATCGTTCTTCTTTACCCGCTGTCTACTATCCACACTGCAAGAGGGTAGTCTTAAGCCCATTTTACACGGGGCAAGTAATTGCACAATCTGATGTACGTACGAACGTTTCAAGTTGCATCGTGTAAAGCCGTAAATTGCAATAACGCATCCGCGAATGCATGAACGCAAGATGGAAAAATAGCCCCTGCTCTAATTCGAAAATGGTTGCACGCCCGATTGAGAAAAACGCATTTTGAAGTTGTGCAATTTCGTGCCCCGTGTAAAACGGCCTTTACACTATACAAAAAGATCATTCGATGAATCTAAACAGCTAGCTCATTTTATCTTATGTCACGCATCGATATTTCTTCCAAAAGGAAGATGAGGCTATGGGAATAATTCATACGGCAAGAAAAACAAATAACCAGAGTAGCCGGACAAAATTTTATGATGAATAATCGCGGTGAAATCAATAACCGGTTATCAGTAATCTTCAATGGATCGAGATCCGTAAGTATATGGCCACCAAGAATCGTTACTTAGTCAAGAGCCGTGGTCAAGAGAGAAGAAAGCACCACAGGTGGTTCGGGAGTGGAATAAATGATGAATGGTTCAGGCACGTGCAGTGCGTCGGTAAAAAGGGGACCTTCTCCCCTTTTGCCACATGTTCACTCCCTCAAAGGAAATCCGCTTCCTTGAAGGCTCAATTAGCTTCACCCGCTAGTTTGTCCTTGCGATTCAAAAAGATTCAATGCATATCTCGTCTAAAGTAAGCACATGCGGAAGAAAATATTCAATCGCTGATATGGCTTTCCCGGCGTTATCAGTCGCAGGAATTATTCTCGGGTCTTTCACAGGGCCGAAGACCGCATTGTGTCAACCGACTTCTATAAGCTCGACTAAAGCATCGTCTTAAGGGTATATGACCAATCATATACCCTGAAGAGGAAGCTCAAATTGAGCTTCAAAACGTCGGTTGGCACGACTCAGGCTTTGACCCGGTGGAACACTTTCTGTGATTCAATCGCGAGCACATTCATACGGCACTCCCAACATCGATCAAAAACATACCTATATCTATTTTAAGTTTTTTGGAACAGATAAATGTCACGACATGACAGTTTAAATACCAAATTATAGGTCTTATACGTATTCCAACCAATATTTCAATCGTTTCCTATTTCGTTGCCATAGTCGGCATTCCTCCTCAGAGTTTTTTCGAGTCGAAAACCAGTTTTTTTAAAGTAAAATAGGTTGATTTCAAGTTCGATTTCAACAATAAAGGATTAAAAAAGGAAAATAAAAATTAAAGGAAACTTTTTCCGTTATGTGTAAAATATTACGGTTCCAGTATCTCTCCTCCATCAAAATTAGTTCTTGAAATACCTACTAAGGATAGAGTAAAAATTAAATTTGTCAGACATTTTCATGCGCCATATTTGAAAAATGGCTTCTGCGAGAAAACGAGGTGGAATACAAAATGTTTAAAATCCTTGTATTCAACGGCCAGTGAATGTAGCTATGTGTGTGCAAAGAGTTGATTAGTAATAAATTGTTATGCAACCATCACTGGATCATTTGACATGGAATGATCCTGTTTCTACTGGTAACATCGCACCTCTCGTCGCATAGCGATTCACACAGGAAAATAATCACCATACGAGCCCATGCTGTGCGGACAGGAGAAGGGAAAGAGAAAGTATAGACTAAGTAGGTAATGAAAGTACATATATGAAGATATCGACACGCATATTGAAGTCGGACAGGATATTCAATGATATTTTCAAGCCCTACACATGAACATTATCGATGACGTGCTAGATCCCAGCCGTCCATCCAGAATTAGTAAAATTCGTTTCGCCAGAGAAATGTCTTCGCAGCTGCCACCAATAATCTCAGAATGACGTATAACAACAACTCTATGGAACTATGGAACTTTATATGAATCGATCAATTCTACTGAAATTATGCAGTCCGGCAAATGTGTCCGGCAAAAAATACAATCATTGGGGTCTCAACTAACTTCCATCCCTAACGCCACGAACAATATAAAAGAGGTTCGTGAAATTGTATCATTCTAGAATTTCAAAATATATTTATATGCGTCAGCCATAATTATTGAATTAAGCCCTCAAATCACTTAATTCATGTCAGTTCGCCGGAAATTAGAAGTAGCGTTAATAAGCTTAGCATAAATTAAACTTCATTGCCATATACATTTGTAGGGTTTGATTTTCTCCCGGCCAATAGCTGAAGCAAATGGTTCACGGGTTTCCGTCCGGGTTAGTGGCTCCTTCTGCTCCTCTGCCGACGTTTCGAAGGATGATACATTTGTCTTCTCAGGGTTTATTCGTATTGCAAATGGGTCATTCAAAATTGCCGCTGATGATCAGAGATTACTCGTGGTAAACTTCAACTACGAAACCAAGCTTAAAATGAGTGATGTTTCCCATATTCAATACCGATATAAATATTTTTATAAGCGTCTAAATCCTTCTTCAAATCCGAAATATTAACCTGACGCCCAAAAAAAGCGTGTGTATGCAAATAAAACATTATCATGAGAATCTTCGTCACGGTTCTTGTTATTCTACCATGTTGAACTTGGACGTCATATAAGTAAACGTAAAAGCTAGGAGCCCTTACTCCGGATCTTACTAGCACATCTAGCCTTGCATAGGACCACGCTAAAAAATTATGGAAAGATGGAGCTCGGCCCCAATTCATCCTACGGCAGTGAAGGGGGTTTGTGGACGCTGCAGTAAAGCCGAGCCTTGCGGCTGTGGCTCGTAAGGCATGGCGGATGTGGATGCACATCGCTCTGCAAAAAAATAAAATATAAAACAGTGCCCGGCGCCTCAGAATCCTTTACGGGTGATACTGAATCGCGGCCCAGGCGTGCATTACTAATGTCGAGCTGGGACTGTGGTGGGCATGAGAGATAGCGCCCGCCTGCGAGAGTGTTAACAGAGCGTACGCGGTATCTTCAATATGCACGCCTTCCTTCCGCCGCAGTGGTAATAGAAGTCTCCTCTTGTGTGTGGACAAGCATCGAGTGCCCGCAATCTCGAGTCTCGAGTCCCACGTGGTTTCGCAAGTTCCATTTGTCGAATGACTGACTGAAAAGAGCGAGGGTTGCTCCGTCCCGCGTTAAGTTTGTGAAAGTGAAGCGGAAGAAACAGGTAGGGAATGATTCCGAACCGAAAATTCTTCTATTTCCCTCCCTACACCACTAAGTTCTACTTAATCACAGTTCTATTCAATATAGTTCTACTTCAGAAAGTAATCTAGACGAGTCAAATTATGAATGGAATGCAGCGTTCTCATCCAATCCATCGCAGAAGTAGAATTGAAAAAAAAGAGAATATTCAATTTTTACTCGGTCACGGTACAGCGGTATGGTGATAATGTAAATATCAATGTAAGTACATAGTGGTAAAAATAATAGCACTTTTAAACACTGAAGCGTGGTAATTCACTCTGAAAGAAGGCGGGAACATCTAGATCACATTTATCACTTCGGAAATTCACTTAGAATTTAAAATTGTGTGCCTAAATCGTTTTGACTGAAACAGTAATCTCATCGAACACATTTGAAGAAGACAAAATCGACTGAAGGTGAGTAATCCTGGAATTACAAATCAATTAATATGCTGCATTGATGTTTTTGCTTGCTTTATGGATATCGAAAAGGCGTTTGACAGAGTAAATCTCGAGAAATGCAGATCCTCGGGAAAATAGGAATAGATTGGCGAGATAGTAAACTTAAACGAAACTTGTAAATGTCCCAGAGGGCACAGGAAAGGGTGGCTGATGATGAATCGGAGTGGGTGTGGTGGGCGGAGTGGGATCGGAATAGGTCGTGGGGTAAGGCAATGGTGCCTTTCGTCGCCTTTGCTCTTTAACATATGTGCTGAGTAAATGGTAATAGAGGCATGGGAAGAGCTAGATGTGTGAATTAAAGTATGAGGCCAGCTGATAGTCGCTTATATTCGCGGAGGACCAGGCGTTGGTTAGTCGATCTTCGAAGAAATTACAAGCTTTAGTAGATGTATTAGAATTTCGGCTCGGGAAAAACGGAATGAAGATAAAGCAAAAGATAAAATAGTATTGAGATTCTCTAGGACAAAGAAAGCGTGGATGGTCATTAAAATGGGAGGGCACAAACCGGAACAAGTAGAGTTGTTTAATTATTTGGATAGTACGCTAGAAGAAAATGAGCATAGTAGCAAAGACTAGACTAGAAAGGTGGAAAATAGTTTTAACATAGGAAGCGTTTAGTAATAGAGGGGAGCTAATGACGGGGACATTGGGTAAGGATATAAAGAACATGATGTTGAAGAGCTTGATATCGAGTGTAGTGTTAAATGGAGCAGAAACGTGAACTGAGAAAAAGAGGACGATAAAAGGCTAAAAGCGTTCGAAATGTGGGTGCGGAGGAGGATGGAGATGGTGAGGTGGACAAGAAGGAAGACAAATGAGGAAGTTCTTGACATGCTTGGTTAGGAGAGGAAACTTCTGGATGGGATTAGGAGGAGGCAGGGTAGATGGCTGGAAGCAGTAATGAGAGGCGATGGTTTGCTGAAGGCCGTGATAGAGGAAAGGATGTTGGGTAAGCAGGGAAAGGGATAAAAAGAATAGGTTTTATGGACGTAATGAAGAGGGGTAGGACGTACACTGAGATAAAGAAAGAAATCCTAGATGCAGATAGGGCCCTGAACGTGTAAAAATCTGGAGGATTTTTTCTGAATTTCAATAAAACCTACCTTTAACCGGTAGGTTAATGCATTTTAATTTGAGATGGTGACGAAACGTAGCGTCCAGACGAATGAATCCACCGAGATGTTGCGGGTGTCCTACCCCTAGGGGAAAATTCCGGGCCATGGCCTCTCTCGCTGCAAAACCGGCCAAGGCTCGAGCCTATTTGCGGTGAGAACTTTGAAACACAACTGGGAAGGGGCACGCGTTAAGAAGGCCCATATTTTCTTTAAGTTTAGTATTTATGGTCGCATTAATTGCTGTAGTTCCTTCTTTTATGCCCTCAGACGATCATGGCAATAAAGATTGCTGAATAAATTGAATTAATCGAGATAATTTATTCGGATTTCAAAAGAAATGTTAAAAATCAAAATATTTTGCTATTCGTCATTAATATATTAATACTCTCGCTAATAAACGGGGATTTCTATATACTGTGGAGCTTATACATGTTATCGTGCAAACTACGATAAAGGGGATGAATGTAGCATTCCAGCTCAGTGCACTCCAGTATTTTACATATGGCATTGGCCTCATTTACTTACTTAGTAAAGGGCATAAGGTCAAATTTTAATTATTCTCTAAATGAGTACTCACTCCCGAGGAAATGCTAAAAAAAAGGCTGACCTTTTCCATTACAGGAGGTCCAGAAAAAAACTAAACTGTGATTTCTTTTAAAAGCCACCGAATGCGAAGGCTATTTATTGCTCATCATTCGCAAACATGACCAGTTACTAGAATTAACATTTCTTAAAATTTCAATGACAATAAATGTTTCATTATCATCCAACGGTTATATTTTGGGTAACGTGCCAGTTAAATTCTGATTTATTATTTTACTTTCTAGTCATCGCCTCATCTCTCTCCAATTTTCGCTGTATGCGTTTTCATTGCATCAGCTTTAAACGGTTCAATTCCATCAAGGCTGAACAAGAAAGGGCTCGGCAGATGTTAGAAGAGAAGGGAGTTTATTTTTTATAGGAGTCCATGAAAGCCGCTTATCAAAGGATAAATATCAAAAGGAAATAATAAAAAGTCTCAAAGATAGGCGGCCGCGAGTCTCAGGGTTAAGCAAAGCAAAGGCAGCGACATGATCCCTGAAGGTTCCCCACAGGCCTGATAGAGGGGTATAATTGGTTGAAATGGGAAATCATGACACCTCTGATCCTCGAACTCTTCCCTTCCCACTTCAGTCCTCTAATTCCCCACAGGTATGAAGAGAGAGATAAAATCGCCTCAGAGAAATCATCAGCCACCACCAATGCTAAGTTGACTACACGCGCACCTCATCAATATCAGAGGAATACAGAATACAATTTCTGAGTAGAATGATGTGTTCTTGCTTGAAATACCTGATCTCGTCACATGTTACACAACTCGATGAGACTCACAATGTCATCACCACCGATGACTAAACCTGTAAAGTGTTTACTAGTACTGCAGCAGATTAACCATATAAGGGGATAAAATAGTCAATATTTATTATAAAGGAAGTTAAGAAGGTATTGCAACAATAAACTACCATCAATACCTTTACACGACATAAAATGTTTCGTGGAAGTCTACGCAGAGAAATGAAAATAAGCCACGTCATAGTAAATGAAACATTGATATTGCACTTGATAAATTGAAAGTATTAGAAACAGAAGTAAAACATATTGTTGCAAAAAGTAAAAGGAGCACAATTTCGAACGGGACACATGTTATTAGCCTCCATCGAAACAGGAATACATTTTCATATACGATGTACAATGGGCATTAAGGATATTATACCTGTAGCCAATAGTGTGGAAGAAGCAAGAATTGAGATACCCACCAAATTAATTCTAATAGTTCGAGCGAGAGGCAAGCAACGGAGGATGAAAATTAAGTCCAGCAATAGACATTTTTGAAAAATGAACATACTAGGGGTAATTATAGGAACATAACTGAAGCCTAAGAATTGGATTTTCCTTGGAACCATACACGACTTCAGCTCCAAGAGTAGCCGTGGCCGAATCTCACAGCCTGCTGGGCGTAAGCATGATTGAGTGTGACGCGGTAATGTAGCATCCAATCCTGCTCGGAAACCATGCTGAACACCTTGCTATATGCTCTGACTAAAGTTCTTGGAGCTACCGGCGTCGCTATTTGAACAATTTTAGGATATCTTCGGAAAAGCGGAGCCACTGCCATTGTGAAACAGAAATATACTAGGACTCCTGTACCTTTTCTTCTCTTTTAGTACTCGGTTCATGTATCTAATTATCTCACTCTTTCTAGGGTGGTGGCCTACAACCCCCACCATCACGCAAGTAGAGGGTAGTCATTTATAGGGTAGTACGTTAGATAATTTAGATAATGGAAATAGCGTACCTATCTTCTGCGAACTCACCCCTCCAATTTCATTTTCGATAAATTCCAATTCGAACGATTTTCAGCCAGGGCTCAATATCGTCCTAACCTTCCCCCAGATCCGTGTAAATAGAGAGGAGCATATAATAAGGATGCTTCGAGAAAGGAACTTGAGACGTGGAAAAAAGGAATGTCACAGCGCCGGAGAGAAAATGAATCAAGTTAGCGCCAGGCTATGTCGGGCGTTGGAACATACCTCACTTTAGTTTCGCATAGGGGGAGGTTTGTGTTTAGAGGGAGATGGGAGCCAAGGTAGAAGATTAGAAAGGAAAGGTGGAAAAGAATGAAAGAATAAGACGGTTCCTTTTGGACGGGGAAGATGAAGGCGTCGCCGGGTGGAGTAATGGCACAAAGTGGCGACGCGACGGCGGAAAGTAATGAAAGGGAAGCTGAACCGGTTTTGCGGTGCGCGCTCCACGGGATTAAGAGAAGAAGGATTTAAAATTTTTATGGCCCACGAAATGATAAAGCGCCTTTATGCGCGCGCGAATGTGAGTGTGTGTTGGGCGTTTGGGTGGCGCTGGGTGGTAAGACGGAGGGTGGCAAGATGGGACGGTTAGAAGGGGGAGTTATATAGGAGGGTTAGATGGGGCCGGAAGATGGGGGCGGTGAGATGGGGTTCAGCTGCCGCCGCGGAAAAGAGAAGCAGGAGTGAAATATCCGAGGGGGTGCGGAATTTGCAAGGTGGCGGACGAAATAGGAGAACGTCGGCGGGAGGCTTTAATACATACATACATCTCGTGAAACGCGAGACTTTTATGAGCGCGTGCCGCCGTATGCGAGGAGCTGCTCTGTTCTCTCGCTGAAAAATTATTCGGGCAAACTCAAAAGCGTTAAAGCGCGCGATGAATTCCGCAAAAAAAAGGCGATCCCATAATCCCGTCTTAGTCTCCTCTGAGAAGATTGGCTTCGGGTTCGCTTGAGAACGACACTTTCAACAGCTCTCCAATGAATAAAAAAGACAAAATTTTGACAATAGGTTCTCAAGTTTCAACTTTTCACGCCTAGAGCTAACTTCATTTAAGTCTTCGTACATGCATCGATCCGAGAGCCCACCTGCGGAACTTGTGACCCCCGATAATTGCATGGCAAAAACTTTTTAGATACAAAGATAAAAGCGATAGTTTCAATTTACTGTGCTGTAGTGCTAATATAGCTGCTATATGATATTATTTTTATATCAGATAATTATATTTATGATCGCTTCTGATAACCCTTATTCAAGAAATCACCGTGAATCACACTGGAATTGAGCAGGAGAAAAACTATTTTCAATCAAAAGTTACAGGGAAGAAAATATGGTCGCACGAAATCCGAAGATACACTTTTTGAATGCAAAAGGAAATGATTCAGGGATATGGAAGTAGTTTATCCCAAATAACATCTAGCTAGACAGTGACAGCCAAATCTAGAACAAACTTTTGGTAAAATAGTTTAACAAGAAAAATTCACTATAATCTGTAAGAGTTTCATCTTTACCACAGGATTTGTGGCAAATATATCAGAGATCAGGGAATAGGAAAACAAATGTTAACTGTAACAATTTGTAATTGTAGCATTCTATCTTGATTATCAAGATAGAATATTGTTACCATTTACACTTACAATATAATAATCTCGTGCAAAAAAGTATCTTGATTCAAGAAAAATTATTCGCCTTGTTCCCGTTTCATCGATTTCTCTTTAAATATGAAAAAAAAGGAATCAAATGGGCTAATGAATTAATAGTAACATTTCCATGAAATTTATTGAACAATATTTTATTTGAAGAGGAAATACATTTTTTTGATAAATTTGAAGAAAGTGGCTCACATACAAACCAACCCGAAGTTCATCTTTTCATGGTCACCAGTTAAGAGATATCACCAATTATGTAACCCAAAGGCAAGCAAAATTTACATTAGAGAGCGTGGAGGTACCTTTTCGTATGCTGCCTCTAATTTCATAGATAGGTATTGTACCCAGAAAATCACACTGCCTAGGTAAAGCTGGACGTACCCAAGGAGGTCTCACATGGATTTTATGGTCAACTGTCTTCGCACTGGGCTACCACGCTGTTTAAGACTATTATTATGGAAAGAATATTGTAGACTGGAAACTTTGCAGTACATCCAGGCTATTAGAAGCCAAGGAGGAACGGTTAAAGAGCAGTTGGTCATTAGAAAAAACAGCCTTCGGTCGTACAGGAATTAATTGAGCAGAGATCAAAGAAATCGTGATTTTGGACACCTTAGGCGGACACCTTCAAAAAATAACTAGGCAAACGATAGAGTGGAGGAAAATAAATGAGTGAGTTCGATAATACGTAGAGAAATTCAAGCAGAGAACGCCGTCCATCATTAAGGTGCTCAACTTCCTGACCCCCTCAGTAGCATCCTTTATCGGGTTTCACACGACCTCCTAACAATCCCTTCTTCATAAACGCAAATGCAGACCCCAAATGGACTCTCCTCCACTGTCTCGATTTGCTTTGCAAAATGACTCCATCAGTCTTCTCGCAGGGCGACAAACGCCGGCTCTGCCCTAGAGGAGGGGGAAAGGAACTGGCTGCCGGGTCGGGTTGTGTTGCAATGCTTCCAGTAACACGAGAGGGGAAACGGGAAAAGCGACAGAAAAATACACTAGAGGAATGGAAATGGATTAGTGGTTGGGGAAGGAAAAGGAAGAGAATAAGGTGAGACAAGACAGGGGAATGAGCAGCGCGTGAATAAATGAGAAAAACTCGATTCCGAAACTGGATTGATGAAAGGGGAAAGACATCCGAGGAGATGAGGTGTAGGGGTGTCAGGGGCGACGGAGGAGGTCGTTGCAAGTCCTAAGGGTTAGAGCAGGGCGTAGGTGGGAGAAGGGGGGGGGGAAGGATGAAGAGTCAGGAATCATAGGGGGGATGGGTGGAAGCAGTTGGGAGGTTTAGTGAGTCCCTTACAAAACGTAACAATGCGGATTCAGGAACGTTCGAAATAATTGGAAGGGTAGGGAATATGGGAAGAGAAAGAGGAAGACGAACGGGTTCTCGGATTGAAGGAAACGGATGGTGGCACAAAGGACATGGTCACAGTGTTATTCTTCAAATAATTTCCTTGCATTCATCTTCATTGACATGAAAATTGAGGAATAAAACACAGATATGAACAGCGAATTCCGAACACAGAGCATTCTCCTAGGACACAATAACCGTTAATAGAATATCCAGGAAGGAACACAATGCCGGCAACGGGAAAAAAGCCTTGATTAAGAGAATTGAAAACTTTCCTTGAGAGAGGAAGAATTGCTGTTCAAAATAAACGGAAAAATCGCAGTAATTTTAATGACAATAAAAAAGTAGATAAAACATAAGTGGAGAAAAGTAGAGATATTTACATGAGGAGAGAATGATATCGGGAAAAAACTGATCCTCTGCCAATGTGTTCACAAAGATCATAAGGTCATCAAGGGCAGATGCAAATTAATGGGTCACACGTAACACAACATAGTCATTTGCTCTCAGGGTTGAAACCATATAGAGTGAAGGCCATGTCACATGAGACAAGTTTACAATCATCGTGCATGCAAGTGCATCGTGAGGAATTCTATTTATTAGTGTGAGAATCGTTCGAGATCTTGTACAAGAAGAAAATTAGGATAGAATCTATTTCTCTCCATAATATTTACAATAAAATGGGAATAGGGCTTGAACTGGGTGAAGTCTAAAGGCTCTGAGAGCGTGAATAGTCAATGGCTGAAGGGTAGATAGTCATTAACTAGGTGTTTCATTCGTATTTAAGGAGGAAGTTTTACTTTTTAATTATCTTTAGTACCGACATCGGTACATTAAATATATTTCAGAAAAACAACAATTTCAACTAAACATCAGCTGACCACCTTAAACTATTTAAGTTTGAAATTGAGCAATTTTACAAGAGTTGTAACGTAGGAATGGACTCAACTAGAAACTTTTATCACTAGTCAAACTGGACTCGGTCTCGTCGAAAGATTGAACCTCGTCTCCAATAACATGACCTTAAGGAAACTTTTCAGCAAATTTCTTTTCCTTTTTTTTTTACTTTTCTTTGACTTTTCAAAGGACCTTTTCAGCAAATTCCTCTCAAGTTCCTATTCTCTTAGGCCTGTACAACCGACGCCTTACAATGTACGCTCAATGAATGACGTTTTAGCACCAGATGGATAAGACTCAGATGCTCTCATCTTTGGCAACGAAAATTGTCACCTCGATGTAAACACGAAGCCAGGCGGCGTCGTTAAAACAAGAAATCTAGTCCGTTTTTTATTGAGTTGATGTTTAAAGGAATTAGTACCCTTCCACAACTTAATTTGAGCTATCTATCTCTCTCTATACATCATCTATGTGCGCACTGTTGTCGGTATGGTATGCAAAATAACACACGCTCTATATCTTGCCACTTGCTAGCGACTACATTGAATTCCACCATAACAACATCTCTTGCCGGCAGCTTTAAGAGCAATTCCCGGCGATAGAAATGACTCCAACTGTACAAGCATTCTACACTCCTGGAACTTGCCACAAACAGAACGACTCGAGGAGGCCAAAGAGCGCTTCCTCTTAACTCCCAGAAAGTGAATCTGCACGACTAACAGAGATCTTCCTTTGCAGGGTGATTGCCTCAGAACCGCTTCAACACATATCCCACTCGTTCAGGTCTCGCACTCCACGAGTCAAAGCTTATTTTTCACTCCCCAGATAAGGATAAAGCTAGGGATTCGAGAGGGACGTGAGATGAGACAGCTAGGTTCAAGGCTGAAACAAATTCGAAAGGAACATTCCTCGGAGCGAACAAGGATGTTTGGCTGGGGAGGGGGGGGGGAAAGAGACGAGAAAAGTGAAATGGGATTCGGCTTTAGCGACGGGGCGCATTTGATTGAAGGGAACAAATAACGGCAAGAAAGGAGGGATGCTGGCAAGGGGCGCGGGATTATCCGAAAAGACTGAGTGTGGCAAATAAATGAAGGCAGTTAATATGAAAGACAAGCGTCACAGGGAGAGTGGAGTGAGAATGAAGAAACCACCAGCATTATGAGGGAAGTCCTGACAACACCCCAGCCCTGCTTAATCTCCCACCCTCCCGAACTTCCCTTTCACCTTCGCCCCTTCCCCATCGGCAATTAGGATGACTACCAACCTTGAGAATCTGAATATATATGGATCTACCGAGCCCAACTGATTTATCCTTGAACATACAACAGTGTAGCGAAACTATTCCAAATGAATATACTTATAACAATGTATTTCTTAGTATGAAATATCATATTCCTCATCAAAAATAATGCCGAAATATCTTAACCAGCTAAAATAAATGTAAACCCAGGAGCATCTCTATATATGAAGGGGAAAGTGCGTTAATTTGTTTGTTTGTTTGGACGTACGAAATGTTTAGCCACTTCATAAAAAGTGCCAAACGTTTGTTTTATGTAAAATATGTTAATTTATTTATGTATTTATATGTTTTTCAGTGACTCCCGCAAGAAAAACACGTAAATGTGATATTTAGCTTCGTTCAGACTTTTTTCAATTGCATAAACTGAAAAACATATATAAATACATAAATAAATTAACATATTTTACATAAAACAAACGTTTGTCACTTTTTATGAAATCAGCTCATCAAGAGGATTAATTTGAGTACAAGTTGATGGGTGTCCGACACCTAGAAGTGGCTAAAAATTTCGAACATCCATACAAACAAATGAGCGCATTTTCCCCGTTATATATAGAGATTTATATGTTTTTCAGCGACTCCGATAAGAAAAACACGTAAAGATGATGTTTGGCTTCGTTCAGACCTTTTTTCAATTGCAAAATTTAACTATAAATAAAAGTCCTACGACATCAGGATACATACCAATAGAAAGAAAATTGATTATAGATTCTTATTTATATAACCGAATGTTGTTTTCCAATCGAAATTCTGAAAAGAGTAATAAAATGTATTGATATCTAGCAGACTTTTTGAGTTTTTGAGTCATCGTCCCTATAACGACGATGTTAATTGTTGGAACCGAGATTCCATATATTTATATTCACTTATGTATTTTGTATATACCTTAAATTACTCTTTACGGGAAGGCGGGAGACCCGTTTCGCTCTCTTAATAACCGGCTTACGATCGGAAAAGGTCCGATGGTGGCCGAAGATGGTCACGTCGCCAGGGTGGTCAAGTGCAACTACGAAAAATTTAGTAATTTTCCGAATTTTATGACGTATTCTCAATTAATTAAGATTACAAAATAACCCCCCTGAACTAATTAAGAAAAAAATAAATGAGTACTCAAACTAAATACTGTAATACTGTTGTAGCAACCGAATGTTTACCGAGATATTAACTGTCTATTAGTCTTTAAAATTCGTGAGCGGTGAAAGTTTACCTGAATAACGATGTTAAAACTTTTGTGAAAACAAGGTAAGTGTGATAAAATTTTTTAAATGTGCTTAAGAATTTCTCACGCATAATTTTTTACGGAAATTGTAATGACTATATGAAATAGAAATACACTAAACTTCCTACTACTTAACTACAAAAACGAGAGGAAGCACGTGATATTACAGACGAGCGAAAATTTTTATAACCGTGAACATTAATTTGAAGGGAGTGTTTTTACACAATAGCATTTACCTTCATAAGAAAAGCTTTTATTCAGTGCAAGGGTTTCTAATTTTCCCTTTATTAAGATGCATGTTTCACCTCATCCTCTCCTTGGGCGGTAAATGAATTGTTTATGGTATACTTGATGATATTTGCAATTTGCACGTCATATCATGGGGATTCTTTTTGCCTTAGGAAACAGATATGTTTTTTCTTCTTCCCTTTGAGTTTCAACGGGCACCCTCCACTAGTGTCATCATAAATCGTAATTCACGAGGAAACAACGACTGGGAATTGATGGACGCTAAATTAAAAAATTGAATCGTTCGAATAAAAATATAAACCGTGAGGAAATGTCGTCAGTCAGACTCGCCATGAAATTGGTGAGGTAAACGGAAGGGTTTAACATACAAATGATAAGGGAAACTTTGGTCTTTCACGCACCCGACCTGCAAAGAGCACGAAGACCGTCTAGCAGCGCGATTTTGTATGGTTTCCAGCTACCCGCCGAAGTTCTTGTAGTGTTCGCCAACAGCAGTAGCTCCATTGCCGAAATTAAGTGATAAGTACATGTTTTTAGGTTAACGCGATTGCCCAGCCATAGCTGGCCTTTTTCATCATTCAACCTTTTAATTAGGTAAAAATACAAATAGAACTACAATGTTAGAGGAATCTTTACGATTAAAATTTTTCCATATCCTACAGCATATTTTTTCCGAGAAGAGATGGGTAAGATTTAAAAAATGCTTCCTAACTTTGTTTCCTGAAAAGCATAACAATTTAAACTGTTTTTCAAACCAATACTTGATACCCTCAACAATCGCTGCAAGGTCAATTTTCATCTAAAAATAAGGATTGACGCTTTCAAAATAGGGGAGGGAAAATGTAAGAAATTAACGACTCAGATTAATTTTCCCAGACTGCGAGGCAAACGAAAAAGCCAAGTAAATCCAAAAGGACCTCTCATTCTGGTCTTACCCGAGTAAAATGTAACTTAATAGGCATTTAATTAAGTTTTACTATGATATCTTATAGGTAGTATAATAGTGTTTTTTCGACGTGATCTTGAATCTAAAGATATCCAAGGTCTGTTTCACACTACTCAATATAAGATTAGTTTAAACAACACTTCTACGGTAAAAATTGAAACTACCCCATACATTCGAAAGTCTATGCAAATTAAAAGCGCACAATAGCATGTGACTTTTATTAATACTAAATATCATACCATAGCGTATTTCGCAAATTTAACAGAGAATGGCAGGCACAGTGAAAGAGGAGCTAAGCAAAGAGGGGACGGTCTCAAATGGGGCCAAAAGCTGCTCGAAAAACCTATCTTTCCTTTCACTGGAATCACAGAAAATGTCCAAAACAATCATCTTCAACCCTCATCTTCTCCCACCGCTGTAACGCCAGTCCTGCTTTCCAAAGAGGTCCAGCAAACCCCTCCCCAAAAACCCACCCTCTTCCTCTCATCTGCCGCTTCTCACCACGGGAAACTGTTTGTCTCCTTCTCCCCACTTCCAACAAAGACCCCTGTCTCTGCTCCCCCTTTCCTCCCAGGGGCCAGCGTCTCGAAGAATATACACCACCCAGCACATAAACTTCCTTTCGCGACCACTGGAGGGATGCGGGAGGATGAGGAAGTAAAAAAAATGAAACGGGGGCGCTTCTGAAAACAGACGCTTATTTATGAGTCGTTTTAACAAGTAAGCTAAGTGCTCTTCTCTCTCTCTCCCTCTACCTCTGTCTTCTTTCCCAACTCCCTTCCCCTTTCTTTTGTCGAGATGAATAAATCAGGGAAAATGTGCCTGCTTACCACCATCCAACTCCTTTCCAGCTCTCACCCCATTTACACGTAAATCGCTAACTGCGGATTCGGAGGGAGCGTTTTCATTTTTGGAATGGAAATAAGCAGGAAGAGAAGTCACTCCGAGCGACACCTACAAACAGAGATGCAAGAGTTTCGCGCCGAGAAATTGAGTCCTTTTCCCGTCTATATCAGGTTATTCTTAAATTGAGGGTCCCTTGACATCGTATTTCCAGTTCCTACGACGAGAAATATTTGCACCGCCGATTGCGCGATTCAACAAGTATCAACTCTTAATATAGCATCTATACCTAAAGCGAGGCTCGGTCACGTGGCCCGAAAGTTAGTCTGCCTTGCAATAAATTGTACAGTTGCACAGAATTAAACGGGTGTAACTTAAGGAGAGACTAACTTAGGGCGTAACTTGGTGGACATGTTTAATCCCCATAATTGTCAGAGAAACACGTTAGTAAATTTTCACCCTATTTTAATTAACACCGACCATAGTTTTGACATCTAGGGTCACTCATAAAAGTCATATCATTATCAGCCTTAAGAATGACATTACGCGTCGAAACCATGGTCGGTATTTAGGTACCTATTAAAACAGTGAGGAAATTTGATACTAAGTATACTCTAGCAATTATTTGGGTGCAACTTATTTAGAGCATTAACCTTCGTTACATAATGAGGAGAAATTGTAGGGGTTATTATAGCTTGGCTTTTATGGCTCTGACATCTGGAAATAAAAGAGACTGGATGAGAGCAGACAATCAGCGTTTAAGATGTGGGTTTGTGCGAGGATGGAGGGATGAATATAAACGGAAAGAAAAACAAAAGAAGCACTGAGCATGAAGGTGGATAGACGATTTCTGAGGGGAAATTAAGAGGATAGAGGGTAGATCAGGAGGATGGATCAGCTAATTAAATTGGACAACAGGATGCTGAAGGTCTTGATAGTGAGGTGAGGAAGAGGGAAAGAAAGCATTTAAGATAGAATGAAGAGAAGTAGAAGATACGAGGCTTTGAAGAGAGAAATGGGGGTTTCGGGTGGAACACAGAGTTCGGGGAGGTTTTTCGGACTAAATTTCCCACCATACAGTCCTTAACGGTAGAATACTCTGAATAAATGACGACACAATAGTAAATCATCCTTGGCTCATCCCACAATATTCCGGTGGCTAGCTGGATACCACGCGGATAAAGACGATTTCTTGGTAATGTCCATTATGGTGTTAAATCTCCTCCCATATAACGATTACCCACCCAGTTCAGGAGTTATCGCGCGGCGAGCCACTTCATTTCGTAGCGAACGCTGTTTTTTTTAACAAACCCGGCGACGCGGGCGGTTCGTCGTCGGCCGTTCTCGACGCCCCGAATGACCCATATGTCGGAGGAAAAGAACTGCAGCTTTTCTCGTTTAAGTCGCCGTCCTTCGCCCGAAGGGCACTGTACCCCGCGCGGATGGAGTCAAAAGGATGCCGCGTTAACGTGTTTGTGTACGGCACAGCCCTGGGCGAGAATTGCAGGCGTATAATTCAAGCGCACCCGCCCATGCATCGTTCCTCGTCCTCCCTGGATTCCACGCCCCGATGACCCGCTAAAACCCCTCCGCAGCTGCCGCGCGGCGTCGGAGCAATTTCAACCGAGCCGTAAACGACCTCGCGCAAGCGCTATTCCTATTTTTTTCTTATATTTCTGCCGCGGCCGCGAGAAAACTGTTGTTGTTATTGCCGCCCGAGTCTAGCTCGTTTCCTCAAGCGATTCCACTCCTTCCTTTGAAGGTAGCGACGAGCGACGGAGGAGAGTTATTGAGTCGGGAGGATAAGGAGGTGGGATATCGCCTTTCTCAGTGTCTGGAGACTCGAGCGGGTTGACACCGAGGAACACTTCGCGAAGGTCTCCTCCACGAGTGAACCGACACGGCGATATCCTTGTGGCCGTCATTTGAGGGGAAAAATACGGTGAGCGTTCAGAGAAGTCAATTTCTACCACATTTCCGGTCGTTGACAGGAGTGAAGTTATTGTCAAATAAATAAAGTGCTAAAATTTGCAGAAGGAAAATACGCTTCCAGGACCGGGAACCAAACCACGGTCATCTTTCACTTCTATTACATTCATACAATGCTTCATACACCCTCCAATTCTTAAATTCCCAATAGCCATCCTCTTAAGAGTCTCTTTAACCACATTCACCGAAGACTTCCTCGTTATATCCCTTCCTCTCGTATTTCTATCATAGATGTGTTTCGTTATTTAACTCGTTTCCATTCTCTCAGCATGGTCCACATCATGACCCACTTATTGCTAACCCTATCCTTCCTACTTTCACCGCAAACACTTCTCAGGTACCCCACTTCCATCGCATTTAGTCTATTCTTCTGCTTATCCTGGCATTCCCAGGTTTCACTGTCATACAATACACTCGAGAGGAGAAAACTTTAGTATACAGCGAATTTCGCTTCCCTTGGCACTTTCGTTAATTAATATGCTCAAGCAATTAATAATGCAATTAATAAAATCATCCAATATGAACATTCAATCTCTTTCTTCATCTCCGTCAAAAATAAGGTGACCCAGCAACGTGCGTGAACTAATTTCTAGGAGTTTAGTTGTACTGGTAAATCCCAAATAAAAAGAAGAAAGAGAGAGAAATCAGTGATAGCGCGAGGAATCGGCATCAGCCGGCAAAGATGGACAGTGGGGGGAGATCGCGTCCTATCCGACTAGCCGTAGAATACAACTCAGACATACGTTATAAGGCTGAAGCGTATAACCACAAACTATTACTGCAATCCCTAATAACTAAACATGTTTTTGAACTCACTTCGAAACGCAAAAGCAATTTTAAAAACACATCATCCATATTTTGACGGAAAAAAGTAGGTGAACGGTACGAAGTAACTGTTTCATTACATCAGACACATTTTTTTAGAATCAAGGAGGCAAGAGTAAAAAGAGATCACATAAGTGGGAATTCCGCCGAGAAATAAACTGTAAAATTTCTTTTAAAAACTGGAACTTTTTCAAAACTTTATCCATTCCCAGGTTTCCTGAACGAGAGAAGGATTAATTACGAATGTCGAGCGAACATATGATCGTGATCTGTTCCTTGTATGATCCACGTCTTCATCAATAACACTGTAAGTGCTTTCTAAAAGGCAGCTGCTTAACCCGACAAGTAGGTACACGTCAATAACTTAACGTCGGATTTGATACCGATTAATTTGAGCTACGGGCGCATGGCGGAATTTTCACGTCAACTGTATTTATCCGTTATATCGATCACATAGAGAATGAGAAAATCTTGCACGCCTCGGCTCTTCTTCAACGGATGATTTGAAAAAAGGCCAAAAAGCGCCCGTGAGGCAACTGAATTCTCTTCAAACGAGTAACACGGACGACTTCCCGGTCGGTTGATCCAGGATTCTGTTCGAACGATAGCAAATAAAATGACGGGCGCTGACTCGACATCTTCTGTCGCTTATCTCCCACCCACTCGCTCACGCCCCTGCTCTTCCAACCCACTCCCTCCTAACCCCTTCCACCCGATTCCATTACACCTCCACCCCCGCTACAATTTCACCAACACCCGCGCCAGACCAACCTCACACCAGACAAACCTCCCACCAATACATTACCTGCATCCGATTATGATATTTTTACCAACCTCGTCCGTAAGTGATCATGCCGTTTTGACAGGTCATCCGAAGGGATGAAGGTAATCGAATGAAAATTCACACCTTTGCCAACGTTTATATCTCCAGAGCCGGCGATTTAAAGTTGCCATGAAAAGTGACACTATTCAAAGAGATTTCCATTACCTTCATCTATAAATAGACCTATGACATGATATTGTAACATGTAATTAGTTTAGCTCTATGGCTAAACTTGATGTATAAACTCCAAAAATTAAAAAAATAATGGAATTCTGTTCCCCCGAATTGAGATAAAATCTGTAAGTAAATTCCTCAGCAAGCATTGAGGAATAGTTGCTGAATCTTATGATCATGAAAATGGATCAGTGACATAAGCAAACTAATTTAAGTATCTTCAGATGCTCGCCAACAAAAAAATAGGCTTTGATTTAAAGAACTCCAATCGCTAAGCTAAGCTAAGTTACACCCCATTATCCAACCATTGACCTAAAATGTAAAAAAAGCAATTCAAAGGCCTGAAGTTGGGCAAAAATTCAAAACCTATCGAGATGTCAGGGCAAAGCACTACCGACTTGGCAACGAGAGCTTATATCAACCTAAATTTAATATTTATATAAGATTTAGTATGTTTACTCGGCGACTAAGTCATCACCTAATGTATCGAAAATATTCTCATGATACAACCATCATCCTCAAACAGATACGCAACACGTGTCCACTAATTATTCAGCAAAATTAAAATGCATAAATACTCGGGTCCACGCTCTTGCGTAAATGGAATTTCTTTTATAGTAACATCAATTGATAAGTGAAAAAGACTGATAATTATAATTCTATGGTGAAGCTCATAAAAATAGCCCCTGAAAAATTGTTCATTTGATAGCACAAAAAATGTTGCGTTCACTAGAAACGTAAAAATTGAAAATTGTGATAGTTCACTATGATTTTAGGAGCGACTCCTTCGACAGAAATCGTTCACTCCAAAGAACGCAGAATTTCTTAAAATACGATTTCTCTAACTCCCAAACCAGACCGTCCGACCTCACACGAATACATTTATAGCGTCCGAATACGAGATTATTTTACTTCCCCATTAGTCCATAAACGAATATTCAAGTCCATCATTTCTGAATGGCCCTTAAAGGGATGAGGAAAATCTACTTTTATAGTATGAAAGATCGTACCCATTCTCCTGGTTTAAAATATGATCGTCATCATCAACGCTAAATAATCTCAAAGCTTCCACTTCAAGTGATCGTTTTCCTTACATTTATCTCGAATTATTCTTCACTTGAATAATGTCTTACATCCTACACCTAATCTTGATTCTTTAATCTCCCTAGATTTAATTTCACAAAAACATGCGTGTAGTGAAAGCAGCAATAAAGAAGGCAAATTCAAATGTAAAAGGAACAAAGCTAATTTAATAAACTTTAAGCACCCACATCACCTTGATAACTTACGATATTCATTTTTCAAGCACAAACACAAGCCACGATTATGCAGCGCATGTCCACGCGTAGAAGATGAGCATAGTTAAATATAATAACATTTGAATTGAAAATATGCATTCAAAGAAATTAACAACATACTGCTCATTTTATTAGAAAAAAATTAAGATATATACTTTTTTATAGCAAAATTTTTAAAAGCAACTCAAATAAAACATGCTTTTTTGTGTCCACTTCATAACCGAAAAACAGACGACAGCATTGTAATTCAGCAGGTAGTTGCGGAAGGGACAGTTTCATCAAAAAATAATTTACTACAAGGGGCCATGGAACTACTAAAACGTTTCTGCTTATATTATGTGAACGCAATAAATAGATCAAGAAGAACGCAACTAATTTGCCGCTTTGAAAACCATCTCATTCCAACGTATAATTTGTCTCAGGTTCTTATCCTCGCGTAGCGGAAAATTTAAGCGTCGGATGAACTGAGTTCATTTGGGAATCCAATGATACTAATCCCTAAAATGCGACAAAATCTTTCCGAAAGTCCGACAGTCTCACTGCTTCTCCCAAGCATACACGAAGCCAGCTCTTTCAGTCTCCCTCCCTTCTCCCCTGTCAAATCTTCCGAACTACGCCGACGGCGAGAGCTTTGGGGATGAGGGAGGGTGGGTGATCGGGGGGTGGCAGGAAAGGAGCAGCCCCCATTCCATTCATCCGCCGGAATCAATTCCCGATGATATAACGATGCCCGGTCTATCAGCACCCGCCGCCCCCGCGAGCAATCCAACGGTGAATCGTAATTCCATTATGGGGCGAATCTCGTCGATGGGGGAATAAAAAAGTGATCTCCTGTAGGGCCCCAAAGCGATATTACTCGCCCTCGGTGAGACTACAGAGACGACGGACGTGAACTAGTTCCCCACCCACAACTTCACCAATCCTTTTTCTCACATGCGTAAGGGGTTGAATGAAACAATTCATTGCAATGAGCCAGTTTAACGATAAATTTGACGTTTGAATCCCGTAACTGCGGGAACTGCGAGCTTAAAGAAATAAAATACTTCATACAGTCCACAAAGAACCACCAAAGAAGACCGAGGATGAAATATATCGGGCTAATCATGATAGTATTGAAGGAATAATGCAGCAAGCTGAAGGAAGATTTGAGAGGAGGGCTACAGATAACCCATCTTCGGGGTAATGTCTACCGATGATGAATCGTTAAAAGACTTTTCCTCATTAGTGACTGATTTATAATATTAGATACGTTCAATTCAATTCCTATTTAAAACTATTTCATATAGAACTTTCATTTCATATTCCAGTCGAACAGGATAAAATATTTAAACGCTAAGATCTGGGAGAACTTTGTAGCTATTCATCTAAAAAAAATTCATTTTGTAAATTTTCAGTTGTTTATTAAGGTCCTTGATAATTAAATAACGGGAGGAAGCCATGGCAGGTTCCAATAAAATCAGAAAGAAATTTAAAGAATGAGTAACATCAACAGAAGTAATTGTTATGATGCGACAACATTTTCTTATAAAAGCAGCTACCACCAGCAGAACTTTAACATCAGTGGGCCCTATCCACTTAAGAACCATGAAGCTGTTATTTTAAAAATTCTTCTAAAATAATCTTGGAATTATGACTTCCGATGATGATGAGTTCAAAAACACTTTAATTCTGCACCGGGTTTCAACTGATGCGTAGTCAAGTTCAAGGTAGATTAAATCTTTTAGATAAGATTTCTATAATTTCAAGGGTGGTGTTCTTCCGAAACTATATTCCTGACCTGAAGCCTTTGTTCCCGACCGCGGTGGTTAGTGGTCTTATTTACCGAGTTCTCTGAATTGTCGAGCCTCGATAACGGCTAAATTTTGAAGTGACAACCTCAAAATTCCAACTTACAAAATGAGATTTTTCACGGATGTGAAGCCACTACTTCGACTTTGTCGAGGTTCCGCTTTTTCGAGTTCTTCCACAATAAGACAGAAAACTGTCATTCAAATTTTGCAAGTGATGGAACCACGAAAATAACATATCTTTTAAAACTTAGCAAACATTTACAAACATAAGGAGGGAAGTGAATTTTCAAAAGGCTGTGAAATATTTTTTTCTATTTATTAGAGTTATACTTAACGAAATGATTCTCCTAATTTCAGTATTAAATTTTAGATACTAAACTTACGCTTACGCGACTCAGATTCTACGTTCAATCTCAAGTTCTACTTTATTACCGGACGTCACTGCAATGAGGCTTTTTCCGAGCAGCCGCACAACGTAATCGATAAAATTTATGGGTAACCATAACTCCGTAACTAAGTAATATATACAAACATGTGTTTATCCGGCAAAAATGTAAAAAATCAGACCTACCTCATTTAGAAGTTAAATACATTCTTACTAAAACACTATATTTATCTACCTTAAGATATTTAGCATTGATTTCGTCGAGTAACAAAAAATGTGATTGATTATTTTCTTTGGAAATTAGCACTCTCCAAAACAGCATAAGCAGTGGATGGAATAGGTACAGAACTACGTTCCGTAGGGTAACATTGATTTAGAGAATAAAAACATTTAAAAGGGAATAGAGTATGTAATCTACGACTGGCTACGAGCACGATTGGAATTGTTAGAATAATTTTAAAACCACGCTAAATGTTACGGATAACAATAAGCGTGCTAACGCTGCTACTTAACGCTGCGCTCAACTCAGAATATCAAGCAGTGCGTTACCGCTACGGAACCGGTCTTGCACTGCGCACAAATGCTTAACTCTTGATGATTTTTAAAATACTAAATAAACACATGGGACAATACCAAATTTAACCAACACATTTATCCTTACTAATAAAACGAGGGGGTGAAATACCTTGGTATGAACGTTGGAACGTACCGAGAAATATATTTTGGGAGCTATTTCATTTTCAACACTCGCGGTTACGATTCAGAAGAATATCCCCAAGGTAATAAGAGTTAAGCAGTCAATAACTTGTGTGCCTGGATTAATTATTATATCTTAAGGAAGAGATTGTATGTTCAAAAGCCCTGGCTTAAATAATTTATTTTCTTTTTATCAAGTAAACTGAACTTAATCATTAATGAAAAAACTATTTCAAATACTTAGGGAGTATAAAACTTTAAGATGAAAGTAAATGGACTAGGCCTTCCGAATTCGATAAAATGTCTTTACCTCTAACCAAGATTGAGTTCCGCCCATTTCAAATAAAGTATCATGAGGAATGAAGTAAATTCGGAAAAATCTAGCAGGAGCACCCATCAAGACCTCTTCACACTTCCAGCAGGGGAAAAAAATTCTCTCTCGAAAATTTCAGTTATAGTTAATGCGAAAGATATGCTCGGACTCCAACAACGTTCCATTTGACGGTTATGGCATTGCCCACTCCCCATCACTCAAAATTCGTTCAAGAGGCTTTACACAGCACGGCAGGGCGCCCGAATTCGGGCATGATAGGAGCCAACACACACTGGCTTCCTATTTGCATCATTTAAGGGTCCAGACTAAAAGCCCTCAGTGTAAAAACCTTTTCCAGTCCATTTGCTGAAGGGTGAAAACAAGCCTGACTCCCACTATCTCCCCACCTCGTTCTCACTCTCCACCCGAAATTACCGCAAGGCAACGCTGTGGCAAGAATTTCGGCGGCGTTGAGAGGCGCTAATGCGTTTTTACGCGCTTTGCTTGCGAACTGACCCTCTCGTTACTGCGTGAGGAAAAAGGCGAGATAGCGCAAATGTCTTTTTCCTCTAAACTCTCTTCTTATGCCAACAAACACACAATTTCTCTCATGCTGCAAGTACCTCTTTCGTCTATCATATACCACTATGATTTCATGCTCTTTCCTGCGTTTTCCGCTCATGTACGCACCAGCAAAGCGAAAAACATATAGGGCATATTTTAAAACACAATAGACTTCTGAAATGAATAATAGATGGAAAAATTAATCGGAAAAATTACGAAGAATGACCTCCTCTCTATCTCCTACAACCACCTCCAATCCCTCCCCCTGCCGTGCCAAATAATCCGTTTGCCTGCCTTTCCATCCATAGAAATGTCTCCGCACCCGAAACTCAAAGCGTATGTGACCTGTCCTAATTCTCTTTCTCCAGAGTCCATGGTTCCCTTTCACACATCATCACGCAACATTTCATCTCAATAAATGAGATAAGAGCTCATTTATGCTCAAAGCTGATGAGTAAACCATAGACCGAAGAGAGTGCTCGTTGTTGAAAGGTTAGAGAAGGAACAACCCTTAATGAGTATTTCGTTAACTTACACAACTTGTTTCGCCTTTTATTTAAACTGAGTTCCCCTGGCCGTAAACATTGTTCAAATTTCTGTTCCCGTCCCTACCAACAACAGCTCAGTCACAAAACCACATTGTCCAGTATATCGTGCGGCAGAAGTACGCAGGCGAAGCGAAAATACTCTAACTCCCAGGTACGGAAATACTCTGACTTTTCCGTAAACTAATGAATTTCGAAGAGAGGGTTTCAAAAGAGAAATTTAGGCTATACATCTGACGTCTTTTGTTAGCTTCAACTAAAAATATTCCTAAATTTTTAGAACAAAAAAATTTATAATGGCCATCAAACGCGAGGTGAATGAAGTTGGCGTTATTTACTAACGAGAAGAGAAAAATAAGAAAAAATAGAACACTGTAGTTTTTCAGCAACCAGGTCGCGGAAAGAAAAGTGGCGAGTAAAATTGAACGCCAGTAATTTTCCAAGCGCGCACGATTTAATTGGATTCACGCACTTCGCTTTTAGAGGCACACGGAGGGGAGGAGCGTAAAAGCGTTGAGGTTGAATTAAAGGCTTCGATTCGATTGGGGGGAAAATACATCGCGCCAAGACCCGTTCACGCAACGCACATAACGCGGCAAGCATTTTGTCGTGGTAGCCAATCAAGAGTTATTCTGGTCGGCCACTCCGTCATTTTCGCAACAACGGCGCAGAGCCCCGAGGCAAAACAAGCGCTTCAAATTGGGAAATTTATTCAAATGAAACGTAATTCTTTTTTAGAGAAGCTGAGTTTTTGCGTACCGACGCGGTATTATCGTGAAATGGTTGCGAGAGTGGCGTCCCATATATTCAGGGGAAGCCCAGATTTTTTAGTACAAGATGCATAACTGGAAGCCGAGAAAAAATAAACCTCGGAAGGCAAAAAAAAAGTAACCACCAGCACGGATCCGTTTATATTGCGTCCCTTTCCAATTTAATCTTTATCTATATATGGCATTAATGAAAGATAAGCTGAAGACAATATGGCAGATTTTGTGGATTTCCAAGCAAACTCTCCATTTCGATGTGATTACTTTCGGTTGTTCGTTTTTCCTCGTATCAGCGGTCCTTTTCATCAAATATTTAATTTTTGGAAGACTTGAAAAATTTTTAAAATTAATTTTATAATTAAAATATTTACAACAGAGGAATACATTTTAAAGCATATCCAAATACTTTCCTTTTTATCATACTTATATCCCAACAATGTAGCATTTCGGTGTCGATTATCTGATTTTTTATATTGTTAGAATTAATCAATCAAAACCAATTTCTAAGATCAATTAGCAATAACTAGGAATTATTACATTGTATACATGCGAAAGGAAATGGTGCTATGAGCATATATTTATACATACAAGAATTTACCCTTTTATCGGTTTGTGATTTGAAAAATATATGCTGTTTCATCAATGGCATCCCTTTATTCATTCAAGTATCTTTATCTATTTCTCACGTGTACAAAACATGTCCTAAGTATAATACTGTGTCCCTCATCTCTACAAACCGTGATCACATCTTCATGTCGTTAAATCACAAAGTTAAAATCAAAATGGCTATCCACCGTTCCATTTAGGCACAAGCATCATGAAAGATGGAATTTGCGTTACTCATGATATTCCTTTGCTCTAATTAGTAACCATATCCCCCATTGAAAAAAATATCCAGGCCAAATTTTTATTTTCAAGCTCACAGCACAAAGGAAATGGTATCATGGTATTGAAAAGAAACTACTTGACAATGAATGACAATAAGGATTTAGTAGGTACTCCTAAAAACATTTCAAGTTGTATTTTCAATGCATAAAGTTTATTTGAAAACTATCATCATTGCTATCACTTATTTTCTAAAATGATTTATAATCTAATGAGCAAGCGCTGCAAGTGTAGTCTTTTTAATGAAGGAACCTCAAAAAATGCAATCATGAAAATTAATGTTACTCATAATTAGAATAAAAATTACTGGTAGTTAACTAAGAATTGCAAGATAGAGTACAGTGTATGCTGAATTTATTAAAATTAACACTAAAGAAGTGAAAGGGAGTCAAATTCCCTACTTTAAGAAGTTCAGAGATCTAAAATTGAAAGCATAAGCCTATGAAAATTAATTGATAGCCCTTAGGGGAAGTTCTGGAATTCAGTGGACCAGCAATAGAACGTCAGTTTAGCTTGTAGTAGTATTTTTATTTAACGTGCTTCGACGGCTAAGGTCATTTCGCACATACTGTCTGACACGTGGACACAGGGGCAACAGCACTCGGAAGAATCGGAGGATCACCCCTCCAAACTCGAGCCGAGCCCAACGAAGAATAACTTCGGTGACTCATCAGAAACCGGTGTTTCCATCATGGAGTTTAGCTTGTATCGACGGCTAAGGTCATTTCGCAATTATAGGTGTAGACAAACTTGGTGGCACTCACTTGTAAAGAACATGACGCCAGGGAGGGAAAAGCATGCACGACAGGTTGGACAAAGCGTCCGAGGGTCTATCAAGGGGTCTACAGGGGACTTTCGGTACCCCTGTCCGCTCATCAACGCTTGCATCTCATTCACCTACCTTAGACTCTTCGCTGTTCAGTGCCACCAAATTTCGCTATGCCTATATTGCCTGCCTGTTGCAGACACGGGCAAGGGCACGCGGGACAAGTTGGGCTACCAAACACCCAAATTCTAACCGAGCCCAAATACGCTCAACTTCTGTGATCAATTCATATAATGGTTAATAAAAGGTCAGTGACAGTGGAATCGATGTCAACACTGTGCCTTGCCCCAATTCATTCAAGCTTTGCTTTTACCACACATAGTTTTACCATAGAGTTAAGAAGTTAAGAATACAACGTAAAATATATTATTTGCCCCCGTGGTTTCACCACCAACTGTTCAACATGAGACGTTTATCCGAGGGAGGAATACGCGGACCGGGGGTCTACTTAGTGCAATTCACGCTCCCCGCTTGCCTGTTGTTTTTTCCCTTCACCAGAAAAACTCCACGTCGAGTCAAATACCTCCCCTCTGGTAGTCAGATAGACTCTCGAAATCATTCATCGGCATGCGATAAGGAAAAAATACTCGATGTTTATCCATCTACCACGAAAAACAGTTAAAGATATAGGGCATCAGGTCGTGGTCTATCCAGCAATGAATATGGCAACAAGAAAAGATAATTTTATGACAGGCATGATAAATGTTGCCCATCTCCAATATTGATTGCCAGTTCAAAACATGGTAATGAGGCAGATGCAGGTAATTATTTATGTACAGATTGAAAGAGAACTTCTTTTAGAATTCCTTAGTGATATTCACGAAATTTTTCTTGCCAAAGAACATTTAATACACTCATATTCACTCTTTAAAAGCCTCAAATGCTGTGCCATGTATGTTGAGCTCTTTGCATGTTTTCCCGCAGCGCGTTTCTTCCCAGGCACTCGGTCAGAAGAAGTACAAAATACAATATTTTAACTGCGGAGTTAAGAACTTACTTAGATCCCTACTACAGCAGTTGAAAGCGCGATAAAAATGCCTTGTAGAATATAGCTAGACCGCGGGGGATAACTATTATCGTCACAAGTCAAAACGCAAAATGCTCTACCCTTTTGCAAAATCGTCCCGAGGCGATATCAACAAGTAGGACCGAAATAATTTCAGTTAATCTTTGAAAATTAATCAACAGCAATGTTCTATAAAAGCAGGCTCAAAACTTAGATTGTAAGCTAGATAGATTGGCTTATGTGAAAACCAGAAGTTGAAAATCCCACAGAAGTTGATGGCATAGTCGGCTTCAAAATGCGCTACCCTATTCAGCTTTGTCATAATTGAATCCAGACCACGGCAACTAAGCGGTGACCTCCCACGCTTCATGAATAAGAAGATAATGAAAGACGGCTCACATTAAATGAGAGCGAGCAAAACTTTTTGTAATAAGTAGGCCTCTTTTCCAGCGAACAGAATTGGCCAACATAGGCTTTAAATGTCGGAGCATCACTTCCAATTTTCCAAGCAGTAAATGATAAATAAGTGATGCCCTGCACAAACCATTACTCGTTCATGGGGTTTTCCCTCTCTCAAAATTACCTTCAAAATAAAGGCATGCTGCGGATGAAGGATGAACCATTAGGTACTCATCTGCTACACCCAGCTATACTTAACATTTTACTTCAAATTATCGTTTATAAAATACACTTTGTGCCTCATACTTGTCCCTGGTCATTTAAGAGCCCCGAGAGATAAAGAAATAATACACATACAATAAGCTTCACCACAAAAAGCGCGCATGGATATCGCATTGGCAAGGTAGCTTCCAGAGGAAAATATGGGTTCAATAATATTAAGTCGATTTTTTATATCTAATTCAATCTATCCACGCTTCCTTACTCTTATCTTAATATATACCATAAAAAAACAACTACCACTCAAGGTAAAAAAGTACCTTCCCTCGCATTGAATAATACATCTAATGCTCATACTTACACGCGGCCTATACGGCAAGATTCTCTCCTCTCCTCTCGCCCCAAGTTGTTAATGCCTAGATGCCTAATCACATTGCATTAATCAGGTGCATTTACTACTATATTCGCCGACACGGGCAGGAATAGTAAAGCATTATTGAGTGAGCTTTCATCGAAGTTTCATTTGACCTCTACCTGAAACGCCTAACCATAAGAGTAACGACCTCAATCCCACAGCTGCACGACGTGTTTATCCCTCGTAGTTCAACTGGACTCAAAATTTTGCAAATACCAATAACTTTTTCAGCTCTAACCATTACATGAGTATAGAGAGAGAATCATACATTTTCCGTGCGTACTCTCAAGGTGCTTTACTCTTATAGACAACAATTCATTAGTTTCTAGAAGTTGAATGAGACGGACAAAAGTGGGAATGTAGCGGAAGGTAAATCCGGAAAACACAAAGCGGGGATGAGTAATTTTCCCAAAGCCCAAGAAACCCAAATCTTAACTTAGGAACTCTAAACAATGAGCAAAGCTATTCATTACCTAAAAGGATAAGTCCATAAACAGGTGGATCCCGTAACATCTGTATTGACGGGAAACTCTTATGTTAGAGTAGGTCGGAGCTGACAGATAGTAAGACAAAAATACCTCTTCAGCTGATAACACACAAATGGGGACGAACAGAAACGAGTACAGATTTTCAAGAACTGGCAATAAATTCACTCCGCATTACACCGGGTCCAAATTTCTTAAAAACCAGGAAATTTCTATTTTAAATCTTTTAAACATTAAGCAACAACTGCGCAGTTACGGAGGCTACTATCGAACACGCAGTGATTCCAATGAGATCATGACGGGTTCAGCCCTCTAGCTCATGCAAGCGACTAGCAAGCCCTTCATGGTTTCATTTTTGTTATACATTCGTCGTTGGAGGACTCCAACCAAGAGTTTCGGAATTCAATTCATTCTTGGGAGCGCGCGAGTATTGGATGGAAATTACAGCGTTCCAAAGATTGGAGTGGACAAGTAGAGCAGTTCAATGATGGGAGAAATCATTCATTACCTTGAGACACTCCGCTTCCACGCGAAGGATATGCCCTTCAAATATATTTCTGAGAGACCAAGAGGTTAAATATTGCTATCCATGGTGACATTATCTTAGGCTGTCCTTTAAGACAGGTGGAAAACATATTTTTCGAATTCTGTCACAAAAGATTTGTTATAATAATTTTAAAACATTGAAAATAAAATGCCACCATAAAATGTTATCTCACATAATTCTATCGACAAATTATTATTAAATTATATAATTTATTGGTGGAGTTTTTCAAAACTGATGAGCTATAATATTATTTTCAACGAATAAAAAGGGAGAGTAAATATTATCCACGTATCGATTCCAAAAAGTTAAACTTTTTGGAGGTATTGGCCTTTCAAGCGATGTTCGTATAATATTTTATGAATGAACATTGTACAGTGCGTGCAAAATTTCACTAAACTTTTCAATTATAAATGCGTAAAAGACATTGATCCAATAGGAATAAATGTCTCAAAAGTAAAGCGATAAAAATGATGAGATAGTAAGGGAGGGATTTACATTTGAATAATGTAAAAGCAATACCACTCACCACTTTTTACCACTCACTATAACTTCCCCATCCGGCTTAATAAAACTCGCTGAGGATAGACTTAATTGCGGCATTAATCAGAAACAATTTTACACACAATCCATAAATCTTATTTATTAGGCTATCTGTACAGCGTGTGTATTCATAAGAGCCATTCAATGCACGAATGCCTTCGATAATAGCCCTTGCAATTAAATTGGCCGAATAAAGACCACTTCCATGAAGCGGGATTAAGACTGATTCTCTCATAAATTGAACATAGTAGCGAGGTATTCACTTCAAACCATTTCATACCGAACGATTAACTATGATTCCTGAACGACCGATGAATTTGACGTGCCTATGTGGTGTCTGGGACTAAATCTATGATTCAATACTGCATAGCGGGTTATCAGAGCAATTTGTGAAAAGGCATAATGTATGCCGAACGCTAAAATATATGCTGAAATCTCGTACAATTTTGAGAAATCAAAATCAGACAAGAAAACACGATAACTGCGTTCCTTTCTGTTTGTCTGATTGCATTCCTTTAATACTCGAATTGATCGGCCTTGGTGATCGGATCGGCGAAAGGGGATGCGGCTTTGAAAATTCGAGCAAATTAAATACCGGGTTTCATCAATGCGTCGTTGAATTTCATTTTTCATTAAAAGTAAATAAATTTAAAGATATTTTTATACTTCTTTGCTTTTTAACCTCGTCAGATTTTTACATAAAACTAATTTACGACATACATAAATCATATATTTTCAATATAAATAATTTTATTGTAATATTAGGATCGATAAATCGGATCTGGGACTGTTTTCATTAGGACTAAGAAAGGATATCAACAATATATGACTTTGGGGGCATTAGGATAAGCCAAAATGTAAAAGCATTAATGGAAGTTTTCCGTTCTTTATAGATAAATTTTCCTGAGGCTGAGTTTCCCTCAAAAAGTCTTTGCTGGTATGGAAGCAGAAACCTACTTTTTGAAGGTTCCCAAGCTATTATATCGCATTTCTTGAAAAAATATAATAAATTAAGGTATAAATTTTCGCCATTAGCAGTGGGTAATGGCTTGCTACGGAAATGAATGCCTTTTGTGGTCTTACTAAAAAAAATGAGCAACTTCTACCCCGTCATTAATAATTTCCTGTGATGTCTGAACACAGCTCGAACACCCAATTCTCTCACATTACTTCATTTTATGCCTAGTCCTATTAGAGATAAGGGATAGGGATTTCAATTTAATGATTTCAAATGAACACCGCTTCTCACCACAATAATTGTGATGAATCTCTTTTGATCTCTAAAATTTTCCAAACAATTTTTCCCCCGATGGCTCACAGTAACACTGGCGGTAAATAAACAAAAATAGTTTAAAATAACAATGTCTAAATAAATAGATGCTTTCCCTCAGAATTGGATAAATAACATATTTCCTCAGAAACTGTTACTTTCGGCAACAACTTTTAATGAAATGCACTCCAGGGAGGTTGGAATCTATTTTCAGACCAGACACGATCGATATTCACGTCGAAGGGCGTAATCAAAATTCATTCCTCCCACTCCCCAATCCCTTCTACGCCAGCGATTGATCAACGAAAACCATCGATAGGGCAAGCCACAGGGGAGAAAACATAACACTCTTGACACCCGCAACGCCCCTTCCTCCTCTTGAAGATAGATCACTCCTTCGGCAGCAATAATGGAGTTTGTGAGAACTCGGGAAATAGGAAAGTACCGTCGCTAGTCTCAGGCATGTAGATAGATTCAAATGGGATTTAAGAGGGCACACTACTGCCAAATCTCTTAAAGCCGTGTTTATTGATTTCAAGTTTAACACGCGTTAAGGATATATTACTTCGTCCTGGCCTAAGTAATTGTTCGACTGGAACTAAAAACTGCTAATCGGCTGATCAAGGAGTTAATTGAAATTCAATTCTTTAACCCATCATGCCATAGGCTTAGCTTTCCCCGAAGGCTTTAGCTACCGCCTCGTGCCAAATGCGTCAGCATTGAAGTAATTCTATTATCAACAGAAGAAATTGAAGAAATTTCTTAAACATGCGTAGACCTGCTTTCACATAATTTTGAACTCAGCCACTAGAATTCATGAACGAAGTTCGACATTAGTCTAATCGCATAAATACTTTTCTATTATTAAAGTAGTTGTATATTATAAAGGACTAGCGAAAAAATCGGCATATAATTTCACTTTTCATCTAATGCGAAATTCAGACCAAAAAACGTTTTATAAAATAATTCCAACTCGCCATAAATCGAAAAATTCGTTGGTTAATTCTAAATAAGTTACTTAGGCTTACAAATTCCACGCTTTTCTTCAGCCCAGAGGTTTGCCAAAAAATCGGTAAAGAGTGCTTCATACCTCCTTAATAATTATTCCACGAATCACATCTGAAATTATATAGCCTTTAAGGCTGAAATATGACTGCATGCGATATATAGGAGGAAAAATATTTTGCCTTATGCCGTTTTTGGGGAAAACTTTGAGGGTAAAAACTTTTGTTCCCGAGGAACGATGAGTTAACAAAAATAAAGACCAAGATTCGCCTCATTCAATCAGAAATCGGCAAATACTGACGCTTCCGATGCAAAAATGGACTAGGTGGCTAGATCTGACGTCATAGTAGTTTTATACGGCATAGAAAAGCAGCCATTATAAAAAATATATTTTTATAATGGCTGATATATATTTTATAATTCTGATATTAAACTTTTATGCCTTAGTTTTACCTTTTATAGCAACGTTATCACATTCCACTACGATATCAGCGCAAGCAGTATTTTTATTAAACGGTTCAACTAAGTAGTTCGGACAATCATTGAAATTCACATAGAAAATAAAACATCTGCCTGGGCTGGAAATCGAACCCATCTCCACCGACGCTTAATTCAATTTAGCTACCCAAACGCCCTCCACCCATGCGAGTTTCATGGATTTCACTTTAAATCAGGGTATCTGTATTCAAAGCCCACAATTATTTTACTGTTGAATTCACACGCTCGTTTGTCGTCAAGCGGGTGATTTCTGTTCAACTAATTGGCATTAAGAGGTCGGACTTATTTATCTGTCTTGGTTAAAGCCGTCATGGGGGCTATTTCGTTCACGAAAATCTTAAACTCGAGGGGACGGAAGAGAGAGAGAGAGAGGGTGGGGAGAGGTGGAGAGAGGGTAAATTAGCCCTATCCCTGCCCTCCCCGAATGACGCCTCTGGTGTGTGAGGCCACGGGGAAAGCGTGGGCCGCTAACCGAGGGGTGGAGGTCGAAGCGGGCGTGGGTGGGTCTCTAAGCGGTGAGGACAGTGTTTGTGGCGCGTGGGACCATGAATGCGAGGGTGTTGCTGGCCCAGGGGATAGGCGGATGGGTGGAGGTGGCTCTAGGCAGGAGAAGAGGTCGACGGAGGGAGTGGGAGAGTGGCGGATGCATAATTTCCGCATCATGCCAACGAAAGTTGGAAAGGAAAAAAAGTTCGGATCCGCTATGAACAACCTATGCCTGGAATTTTTTGCCGAGCCCTATTTCGACATTTCCAGAATATTCGTGGTGACGTTCGGGAATAACGCTTCCATGACATTTTTCCATTATCTTACCGTTTTAATATCCTCTTTTAAGACCCAGACCCTCAATTGTATTCGCAAGAACTTGATGGGAACAAATTAATTACCTGCTGCTACGTTGATTCTTAGCGATAAGTTTGACTTTTTATGCAGTAAAGCTTTAATTCATCAAGAATATAGAGTCTAGACATTTAATATCAATCATCCTTTTGAGGCAACCCTGAAATTTTTAAGGCATAGATAAATAATTACCGTGGATGGATTCTAAACTAGCCAGTGTAAAGGAGGCAAATAAAAAGACGATGTTTTGATGGTATTCCTTGAGTTGTATTGTTAGGAGGCGTTCAACTTTGCTTTGACCACTCATCCTTTCATTAAAATGCTCTCATTCCACGTAAATTGACGGCACTAAACTTCCATTTTAATAAAATGCAATATTCTAGAGTCGGAATATCCTCCCATAATATTATAGTGATGCGTAAAAAATTGGGCCTATTCATTCTTCGCAAAGATTCTTTTCCAATGACAAGGAATTACTTCAAAGGATTGAGGTAAAAAATATGCGCATATTCTAATAGCATACGTAATGCGGAGAAAACCCACTTCAGAAGCTGACTGCAATAGGAGGTTAAACATTTCAGAAAAATATGCAATTCTCAATTTTTTACCCCCCACTGATTTATTGAAAGATATGTAACCGATGAAACAAACCTTGAGAATCTCGAAGAAATAATGTTAAAACTTCCTAAAGTATCAGCAACCCACATGCACTCCTTAAGATCTTCAATGGTTTCCCGTAATACTGGAGTTTTCCTACCCTCCGCACAGTTATACATTCCTCTCACGAGCAAAATTCTAAGTAGTGGGTTAGACACAATATTTTCTTACTTCAGCATGAAAACACTCTGCTCCTCTCCGTTTCTCACCCGCCAATTCTTGGGAAGGGGTATCAAAATACTTTTTATTCGTCTCTCACTCTCTGATCAACTCACTTCAACCAATTGACGCAGCTGGAAAGCCTCCAACACATTCGGGGAAACCCCATTAGTATTGACGCCAGAAGTGCTCTGCGCTTACCGTAATTGGAGGTGAATGTTGACGTGAGCGACTACACACAGCGATAATATTAGATGAGCGCGAAGCTCCTCTCCGTTTTCAGTTTAAACATGCAATTATGTGCTTGAAACCTCTAAACGTGTGAGCAAATTACGGCAGTGCAAAGTATGGAATAATATTGTGGCAGGGTAAGAACTAGGTGCAAGTAGTTTCCATAAACTAGCCCGAATTTTGCATTTCATCCAGAGTATCAAATGTGTTTACGTTCGGGCCAGGCTAATTTCATACTGCATTGATTTTAAAACCCACATCTTAACACACCTTTTCGAATACGCCTTCTTAATGAATATGATCTCCCTTTGCCTACCTATCCTAGCTGGGTGCCCTTGAAATTTCCTTAGTCCCGTTCAAGTCCTGGCAATAATGTCACCACAATACGAATAATAATCCCTCGCGGATTAAATGACGCTGGAAAGTAAAAAAAAAAAAAAAAAAACTTCGGAAGTCACTTAAGTTTGACAATATCAGTGATCACTACTATAGCACCATGTAGGATAGATTTACCTGGACCGTTTCAAATCTCCTTTTCAATTTTCAGATCTCATTTCCTCTCCTAATTTCTATCTTTATAATTTCCCCCAGCCTCGGTGTCGGCGGAGGAACGTCTTCGGCATCTCGGGTTCGAGTGCCACCTCGTTGGAATTTTCTTCTCTCATGGCATAGATGTTAATATGATGCAAAAATGAGTTAAATGACGTTCAATCCATGGATAGTCCAACCGTAATACCCCCGACCATGGAGGATTTCTCAAACAATTCCTTTAAAAAATATCCATTTTCCAAAATTGAATTCTTTTGTTCCCTTCATGACGTCCAAACATCCATCATCTTATACGATTCTCTTTACCATTTTTATCCAACATTGGCGATCAACCACCCATTCTAGCATATCGTTATCCGCCATTACGTTCTCCAATCACATTTTCTGCCCACTCTTCGTCTCCGATCGGCTTCCATTCCTCTCCTATAATATCCACTTTTTCATTTGTTTTCCTTTCCACCCATCTTACTTTTACCATGCTTTTTCACACCTATACAGAGAAAGCGATGACGTAGGAAAATTATCGCTCGATAGTTTGGGTATTTGGGGAGGTGACCGACGACTGAGGTCATTTGCGCTGTGAAACATTAGCGGTTTGGTAGGTAAAGGTAGGATTATTTCTGTAGTTCGAGGAAGTATGGAGAGAAACACGGCGCGGCGTCAGGAATATCCCACTCTTAAAGAAAGACACCAAAGGGTCTACATTAACGTCCCAGCCGATGAAAGTAATTTTGGACTGGAAATGCTCTCCACATGGCACTCAGTATAGAAATTCCGCTGAGAAATCTCCGCCACAGCGGGTATTCTAACCGAGGCTTATAGGTCGGGAAGCTAGTGCGCTAGCCAGCGCACCAACCGGATACTCATTACCGCAAAAGCAGACTCTCTGCCTGTCATTGATTCCTATTCCTCAGCGGAATTTTTAGATGATTCCCATAAATAATACACCAATACTTTACACAGTTAAGTGGTGTACGGGGTAATATGACCAGGGACCAGACGAGCTGCTAACGCTCACAGTCACATGAATTCATCGGTGACGTTTAGGGGTTTGTCCCTTTCCATTTCGAATAGCTCAGCCGTAATGGGAGAGGAAAATGCAGGAATGGGGTGGAAAGCCACTGCTTAGGAAGTTTTCAGGTCGATGAGCAAAGGAGACCTCGAAGGGGACGATGGGAAATTCGTGGAAGCATCCACGCCGAGAGAGGTGCGGGTAATCCGTTGGGCCTCTCTTCTTCTCCTGGGAGGCGACGTGATAATATATTCGCCGGCTCTTCGGACGGAGGCCGCCGCACAATGGATGACCCATCCCCTGTTAGATGCACGACTGAGCGCAATGCATGTGAACAGGACAATGTAAACCCTCCACTCCCCTTACCCTCTTCCTGAATAGCGTTTCTCCGTTTCAATCGGCAGACATTTTAACTCCGAGTGCGACGAGCAAGCGCTGCGCAGATGAATAAACCAAGTCCCACGGAGAGCAGGGTAAACGATGGCGGTAGTTTCGAAGCTAAGTCTAATCCTCCACAAACATCCACACAGACGAAGTACTGTTCTTCCCTCGTGAAATCAGCAACTTAGATAGTATGAGAGTAGTACCAAGAAATTACAAAGATTATTCACATCCAAGGCTTTCACGGGTTACACTGATGCTTACAACTGCATTTTACGAGTAATTACTTAATGTGATTACTTCTCCGGGGATCCCGATGACATGAGGCTTGACAGTCAGCTACAATAACCTTTATTGGGCAACCCCAAAATAAATGCGATATGCATGGAATGAGGATGAATCATAAGAAAAAAGCATAGATGACATTATTTCTTTTTTTTAAAGATCCCAAATAAAAATTTTAGTTACAGCGTAGGCTTCCGCAGCGGCTTCATGTGTAAACCGTGGGAAGAAGGGGTCAAAAATTTTATTTCCTTGGGAAGCTTTCTACACAAAAATGGATGTTATTCGAAAGAACATTCTCTTCAACAAAGAATATTTTAGAGGGAAAATACGACAGATAATATTATTTTTTAAATAAAAACTCACTTTTATAAATAATGCTCTAAAATAGGAGAAAATACGTTAAAGAATTAAACAAATTGTCAATGGTAAGAAAGTAAGTTTGTGAGTTTCAGCTTAAGTGTTAAAAGTATTTTTTTATAAACCGACCTTTTAAACGCAACTGATCATTCATATTCATGATGAAATAGTTGTCGGTCCCCGGATATTTTTGTATAAATAAGTAAACTATTTCTAAGCAGCTGTAAATAAACATTCAGCTTCGCGTGGATTCACGTATGCGATGATGCCAAGTTCAGAGTACTACTATACTCCAATGGATCTATCGAAAATTTATTTTTTTAATAAATCAATATATTTCATACGTCTACAGAATTTATATCACTCCAGAAATGAATAAAATTATTTATCATTGATAAATTAGATTGATTTTTTAGGCTTTTGATATTTGCGGTTTACTATTTTTTGCGTAGTAGTGTAAGAACTACCTTAAAAGCGTGTAAAAATAGGAGATCATTAATCAAATCAGTCAAGAACCGAAGCATATAAAACAGGTGCAATAAGTTTTATACTATATGATACATTATTTGAATACTCATTTGCACAAAGGATATAGATCGTAAGTGTTGGGTAGAAATGTCCATTTGTGATAAAATGCTAGGATAGCGGAGAAATAACCAATTTAAAAATAATCATCAATAGAAAAACAGCCGCACTGATAGAGGGGTATGAAAAACCAGCGAAGCGTTTCGCATAAGTACCTAGCACAAATTGCAACAGTAAAGGGGGCACATAGGTGGTTATTAGAGCGGCTAGAAACGCCGATTAACGAATCGCCTAGAAACAAAAGTTTCCGCCATTAATGATAGCACCACGGCCGGGGAATAGACCAACTCCTCAAAAATACTCCCCAATGCCCCACTAACCGCGTCCCCTAGGAAAAGGGCTCCCGTCTTTTTTTCTTTCCGTGTGATTTTATCCGATTCCAACTTACTTTTTCGTCGACGAACTAAGTTTTGCGACGTTCACCACGTTCACTCACGTTCGGCCAAAAGATGGCACTGATTTCGAGTTCGCGCCCGCACTCTGGGGTCGAGTGTAGGCACTATCCTCCGGGGCTTTTAAAATCCAACCCCACCTCGCCGACCCTGCCTCCTTTTGCGAGGGAGCTCGCCACTGAAGAGGGCATTTATCGCGGTCCCGGAGGCGGGAAAAGTTTGCCGTCCCCCCCTTTACCGCGATGTGATCTCGGGGAATCGGCCCTTGCTGCGGCGAGGCACCGAGACCCCCACACACGAGATGGCACTGCGTCGAACGTGAGCAGTGTTACCAAATTACGTGCTCTCACCAGGTTCCAACCTCCTATCTTTGTTGAGGACATTATCATAAAACACGAACGAGGTTCAGCGTGATTCTTGAGCGAAGATTCGACTCCATTCACCTGAGCGTCTATTATGTCTCACTGAGGAGAAGAATGGAGAAAGCAATCCGGAGGGAGAGGAAGACGAAAGAAGAGGTAGTGATATTATGATAGGAATATCAAGTTAAGGTCTGGAGTTTGCATAAATAATCTTGATATTTCCTTGTTGTTATTTTGAATCAATATGCCTTAAACTGATGTACGCGTATGGACACGTTCAAATAAAGAGGAAAAAAGAAACGGTTTTCATTTAAACAACTTGGATACAATGTAACCCTTCAATGCCACTTAGCGGACGTCATCAGAATTTCATCACCAGAGCACAATACCACTTATTCTCTGGTCAAAAACAACGCACTCCACTCTGGAATTAAATTCACTGATTCTGAGCATTGCGTGGATATCATATCGAAAGGGATATTGAAGGTAGCAATCATTTCTCACAAATGACCCGTCCACGAGAACTTTTAATCGATCTCCCTCATCTTGAACGCTATTAACTTATACTGTGCCTAATCACCTAAAATGGCTTATATTTGTAAAATACCAAATTCCATTAGGTATTGATATCCTCCCACACATGATCTCTATAAAGACGGATGAACGTGCGTTCAACTGTTTGGCAGCCATAAATGTGAGGGAACGGACACACCCATGTCCTCTCTTCCACCAGTTCCAGGACGGTTTTAAATAAACTTTACCTCTGGCTTCTATGATAACTTTTTTAAGTAACATATTTCACGGAATGGAAACCAGAAAACTGTGCTGTGGCAGAAAAGAATCTTACTGATCTCCAATAGTATTCATGATCCGTTCAAAGAAAATTCTCAGATTTCCTATTTTTCTATTTTTGTTTCATGCCCAGAAAGTTGGCGCAGAAACCACTAGATGGCGCAGAAAATCGCTGTATTCAATTCGGCAGGCACTGTGTCGCAGGAAAGAGCAAGGGGTCGCTTTTGCAAGAGTGACAGCCCTGATCAAGAAGGAAAGCGTCCCTTCAAACAATAGTCCTCCTACACCACTCTCACAAGCCCCAGAATACTGAGTGCACCTCCCTCTCTGGCAAAGGAGAGTGTAATGTCAAATAAAATAAAGAAAATATGGAGAGGGGAAGTCATATGCGTGTTGGGGAGGCAAGTTTCGTGAAAGGGTAAGGGGCGAGGAGGTGAAGTTGTTGGACCAAAGCACAGGAAGCGATGCAGAAGCGGGCAACCTCTTTCATTCCTTCATCTTGAGGGGAAGCAATAGAATGGCCCCATCCTGAACTTTTAACGAGGAAGCTATGACGCACAAGAGAGTCCAACAAAATGCTTGAAACCTTGAGCCCAACCCCACAATGCCATAAAGTCAGCCAATTGACGGACAAATAATCGGTATTGTCGGCCGGAAGGCGATTCCTTTCACTCCGGCAAACGTCTACGAATGCATATTTTTTAATTTGTACTCAAATTTTGTTGTTAAAAAAGCAAATATCGAACGATTCGTAAGGAGAGGGATGATTCACTCGAGTTTTCAGCCTGAAAGGCTTACTCAGCCATACAATATATATACTAGCTCCCGTCAATTCGCACTTATCTTTTTACTAAAACTGATTATCCTTATCTATTGCAGGTGCGCAATATTGCTCTTTTTGTTCAACAGTTCATTTTGATCCAGTTCAGGGATCAGAGCTGTTTAAAATAACAGATCCAAAAGAACAGACACAACATTCCAAATTTGGGTGAGAAAAACTTTATGACGTTTTAATTACCAAAATGGCATATTAATATCATAAATATATTCGTCAAATGAAGCTAAAGGGAGAATTTCATCCACTCTGCGTTACGTCCCATGTGATCACTGATATCATGCAAAGGAAAGTAACGATAGTTAAATCAACCCAGTAAAGTACGCCCATATTACACCGAAACGCGACTTTTTACTCATTGTAGCTTAGCTTCAGTTCACTTCGTGATTTTCCAATGGGGATTGGTTAATGAATTTGCGAAGAACAGCGGTACTGTCGTGCAGATTTAGGCCCCTGAAACACCAAACTTAACACCACTACATTTTTCCGTCGAATCAGCCGCTAATGTAAGTAGCGTTATTCACGCGAGACTGCTTTTGGCAGAATACTTGTTTAGAGGAAATTCCAGTTAAAAGTAAGTCTTATTCGTCTGCTACTAAGTACTAGCTGCAATGTTCTGAGACGCCAAGTCGTTGAGGAAAACAGAATACTGCCGAGAGAAAGCAATATTTGGCGATCTCAGCGGTAGATTTTATTCAACTCGGAGCCTTGTGATGGGTGTATTATCATAGTTGAGTGTTATTGATACGATGTATAAATTAGGTAAAGAATCTTCAGCATAGCTTGCAGTCCGGCAGACATCACCTCGACTGTTAATTTATAATTTTAACTAGACATTTATCAATTTTCTAAATTAAAAATTGTTCCGTTGTGTTATCGCCATTTACGCGCCTTAGGAATTGGAGGGAAGAAAAAAATCTCAAAGAAAATCTGATTTTTATTCTGCAAAATCAATCAGAGAGCATTCTTTTGTATTCCATAGAATGTAATTCTGGGCTGCGTTATGGTCAATTTTTTCAGATTTAACACCAAAAGAAACGTTTTTCACCGGATAATCTTATCAATGCGTTTATCATTAACCAATTATGATATCATTGATTTTATCTGGTATTCTCTCTTCATTCAGCATAAAATAATTATAAATTCTATAATGATTCTCGTAAAGCTATTATTTCGAACAAACATAAAATATATGCTAATATTTTATCCAAGCAACCAATATGTACAACCTTTTCTTTTGCCAAAATAAGTAGTTGATTATTTTTTCCGTCAAAAACAACAGAATTCAAAATCATACCTCACTAGCTTCTTACCTATTTCGATAGAAGCATTTATTGGAGCTTTATGTGATTCAAACGACGTATTTGATTTTTGATACTCTTGATTAAATACCTTCTAACGCTATTTAACGGAGACTTTTCTAGGAAGCCAGGGCCAAACCCGGGATCCTTCAAATAAGATTCAGGCTGATTCCTAGTGTTTTCTTAATATAAAGATGCATTGAAATACCGTCATTAAATTAAAAAGATCCCACGCTAAGGTCCAAGTCTCCTGCGCTAAAGCTGTGTTAACTGTTTTCTGGATATTCTTCCGCAAGACATATATTTAATCAGGTTTCAATTAATTCATCTTGTTATTTTTCCTCCACTTAAATGTCAATATAAAATACAGATGCAGTAAGAACACGAATAACTGAGAAATATACGTGCACGTACGTTCGCGATGCATACTCCGAATATGACTACTCAGCCTTTCGGTATCCAGTGTTATTATCACCACCATTCAGTAAACGGTTTTATTAAAATGTGGAAGAATTAATGCTATGATTGATTCACTGAGCAAAGCAAATAATGACTGGCTTTTCATTTGTTGTCTGGGTCAAAGTAGGCTTTCCATGGATGGATAAAATCTAAGAATGCTTAAAATACCTGTATTGTGAAATAATTTCGTTTCCTTCATCTAAAATCAATTGATGACTCTTAACTCAGAAACTCAATGCATTTCACTTGTCGAACTAAAATTTTCAATTAATTGGAGATTACGATTTCACAGGATTAAATAAGAATACAACAGCTTCGTAGTTTAATTTTTATTTGAATCGTCGCCCCACCAACGTATTAACGGAGAATGCATGATTAATGACCGATCGGTATTGCATCGCGCTAGCATATCTATTCAAGTTTTTCCGAACGCTACCATAGCTGAACGCTCTTAAGCCTGCTGCTCAACGAATCTTTCCGTGCAGTTCCGCAGCTGAATACTTTTGAGCATGCTGTTTAAATAATCTTTCCAAACCTTTTACGGTTCAGCGTCTTCTTTCTTAAAGCTCAAGATCGAGTGTAAGCCCAGCCCTCCAGGAGTGGATAAATCAAATGGATGGTTGGCTTGTGGCTCCAACCCTCCCCCTACCCTAAATTGCGCGCCACCATTCCCTCTACTATCTATTACAAGCACTTCGATACTTGAAAGGATAGTAAATATCACATAGTCACGCGGTGGAGAAATTTTATTCATTGTCAATCAAGATTTTTTTCACTATGAATTTTGCATGTATTTCTGATAATTTTTCCAGTTTTTATTATACTTGTTTTGATAGTTTTCAATTTAGTAATCATTTATAATAAAAGTAATATTTTAGTTTAACACGCTTCTACAGCTAAGATCTTACAACGCTTACTGTCTGCCTCTTGCAGATAGAGACTACCGTACTCAGAGAGGGTCACCCCTCCAAATTCAACCAGGAACCACTCTGCTGACATTCATATCCCCACAGAACCGCTCACCTCAATAATCTTTCATGGTGACAGCTGCTTGACTATGGAATTCACTATCGTCAGAAATAAGAACTTACAAACAATACGAATGTTTAAGTCCAGATTGTGCAAGCAACTTCTTAATAATGCCTGGAAGTTCTCTGTCTAACTAATCATGCTGCTCTGATATATTCTATGACGTGGAAATAATATAATTCTGTTCTTTGATATATTTCTGAAATATAGTCATTCCAAATATGAATTACTGGGCTGTCTGACTTGAAAACAAGATGTAAACATATGAGTAAGCAGGATGTTATCAAGTTGTGTGATATTTATGTGCATTTTGAAGCAAAACATAAACGAGTTCGCACCTAATGGGATGTAAATGTGTATTTTTTGCATTTATTATTTTATACTTATTTTTATTTCTTATACTTTTCTAAATCAATTTTTCCTTTTTCGCAATATATACCCATGTAATGTTGATGTAAAAATATCCCATGGGCCAGGAAAGCTTCCCAATAATAAATTAATTGAAGTGAAAAAATCGACATTTATAGATCAACTAAAGCCCATGGTAATTACCACGATTTCTTTTTTTTATACAACTCGTTTCTCTTTTGTTTAAGAATGGACATGAACTGACAAAGACACTGACGAAACGAAGGATAGCTTCCCTTTGTTCAGTGACACCAAAACGGTGACGGAAACTAAAATGGCACCGTTTGAACTCCAAAAAAATCGTGTCGCATTTCGGGAAGGTGGCCAACTGTGTGGGAGATGGGAGACCTTGAAAGAGGTTGAGAGAAGGGAGCGTGCCCCTCCCCAGGGAATATCAGAATACGGATTCCGCTAAGTCCACGAGCACGAGTCAAGAGTCTCCTCTTTCAAACGAAACGGACCAGAATTCAACGCGAACTAGCAGGAAATCCGAAGACAATGAATTCAGCGCAGTCAAGTAACGACGGGCATTCAGACGCGCGGATCATATTTTGCGTTCCGGACGGTGAGAATTCCCAGCTTCGTCTATCCTACACATATTACTACTGCTTTCTCCCACGCATGAAACTCCTTCAGCCTCGGCTGAAAGGAAAGAGTTCCAAAGAACACTCATCGCTCCGCTACCATCAATGCAGAAGAAATCAAGCCTTTTTATGACGCAGAGTAATGTGCTGTCCATAAATCAAGTGTAAGCTATAAAAAAACACTGTATAACAATGACTTCATGCGATTTCTATCCTCCAATAGCCCATTTACAGAGATGAAAAAGAATTAAATGTAAACTTGACAGAGGCAGGTTTCGTAGGAGTATATTCAATTAGTATTCATGATTAAATATAGTACTTAGTACTTTTCTACAAACATTTTAATATACGACGCGTGTCACCGATTTACGGCATCGTCAAACAACATACTATTGTACCTGACGATGCCGTAAATTGGTGAAACGCGTCGTAGATTAAAAATTTTTGTATAAAAGTACTAATTATTATCTTTAATCATGATTACTAATGTAATTAAATGTACTATTTAGAAAGAGAAAATTCCTAACTATACCCCTTACGGGCAAGAACTGTCAAAAAAGGCCTCCGAAAATTGAAACCCTTCAACTGGATAAAGCAGTCTAAGTTAAGATAAATAGTCTATATATGTCACCAAATCCAAAGCCATGTCTTTCACGTGTATTTCTTGAAGCAGGAGTGGTTTAACAAGACCTCTTTCACTTTCCACGATTGACTATTACAGTGTAGTGCAAACTAAATTGCTGCAATAGAACTCTTACCTGTCCTGCATTTATGGCGTTTTACACATTGCCAAAATCTCAGAAAAATTAACTTTCTCCTAAAACCTTAAACAAAATATTCGATCCTTAACTTGCAAATATTTTTAGGTTAGTAGTTTAAAGGAAAACATAACTCTAGGGCTTCAAAACATTTGGAATCAATCATAAAATGCATACTTATGTATATTAACTTCATTAACTACGAGATGTCGCAAGGGCAGTCAATCTTAAAATTAAACACTTAAACTAAAATTATAACCGCTTGCACTCTCTCCAGGCCATACTTATTTTGATTATTACATGTATTAGAAGCATTTCTAACTCCTCCAAAAATTACAAATAGGATCAGAGCCTGGGTGGTGTAAGCTTACGGTGAACGAACAGGATGACGGTCAAGTCTCCCCGCCTCTCTGCACCAGGCCCCTTGAGCCAAGGGTCTCGCCTAATCTTGCCTCCTTTGAGACCCTTCCCGTCTATCTTACCCTGTCAAACCCTCCTTATGTGGCGATCAGGAGCTACAAGATAGCTCAGGAGTGTTCCGACGCGGGCAGATCGGTGTTTATCAGTGAATACGGAGAGGCGCAGAGCGCAATGTTTTAGTACATTGTTTCGCGTGGCTACTCACGAGATGGTATGCAAGGTTTTCCCAAGCGCCCTATTGATTGAACAAAACCAAGTGCACAGGAGCAGCGAGAGCCGCCGTCAAATTCCCACGAAAGATTATCTGGGATAAGTTGCGGACTTTTCAGGCATTTCTGCTCTCCTGGCTGCAGTTTGCAAGATTACTCGTCATTTCCATCTCTTTTTACTGGTCTTATATTAACTTGCTTCGTGAGTTTAATCGCATATCTATTACCCAATTTTTGAACCCCTTCCCGTTGTTCAATCTATCCCAAATTTTGCATACATGTTTAATCTTGATGACAGTACATGAATCAATCATTATATTTACTAATTACCAAGTTAATCTACTGCAATGAAATGGTTTCAATTTTATATTTCATTATCCTAACATTACGCAACCCGCATTACATTGTCTACGCGCTGTTGCAATTCATTGCAACCATCATTTTAGCATTTATATTGAGAAGAAATGCTTCTTATTTAAATTTCAAAGAACCGTTGCACAAATAATATGAAGGCGAATTTTCAAACTGCTTCGTGAGTTTAATCGCATATCTATTACCCAAATTATGAACCCCTCCCCATGGAACCGTTAGAAATTTTACTTAATTTGTTAAATTAATAGAAGTGTGAAGACTAAAAAGTAGAAAATTAAATTAAATTTTTAAAAACTGGTCTTATTTCAAAATGCATCAAAAATTAAAAAATAAAAATGCACTAAAAAGTAGAAAATAAATTTTAGATTGAAATTTACGAAGTTAAGAGACCTTCTATTCCAAATTTATAAATATATTAAAGTTGAAAGTGAAAATGAATATTTTTTTACTTTATCTGTGCGATTCGTCGATGATTATGAGGCAAGAACGTTTAATCGTACGTCTAATTGATCATTTGGTTGATCATCATGATTATAAGACCAGGATGCAAAGTAATTTACTAAGTTGAATTTGAGCACCCTGGTCTTATAATCATGATGATCAACTAGATGATCAATTAGACGTACGATTATACGTTCTTGCCTCATAATCATCGACAAATTGCACAGATAAAAGTAAACAAATATTCATTTTCACTTACAACTGTAATATATTTATAAATTTGGAATAGAAGGTCTCTTAACTTTGTAAATTTCAATCTAAAATTTATTTTCTACTTTTTAGAGCATTTTTATTTTTTAGTGCATTTTGAAATAAGACCAGTTTTTAAAAAGTGTTTTTTATATATTTTTTTTCCTCGAAAAGAAGTTTCTTCCTTAAGAGAGGTGAATCATTTTCCCCACTGCAGCTCGTTATGCATGCAGATAAGTTATCGATTCACCGGCTATTTCAAAAGAGCCTACTGACATATATAATTCGATTCACATTCAAGCGATAATTTTACTTTCCTTCTTGCGCAAAATAAATGGATACCCTTAAACTTTTCCGAAGGCGCATTAAAGTTTTCTCTACGTAGGATATGGGCCAAAGATTTACGGCTTTTGATACCTTGGATATGAGATGCCAAATAGAACTAGTAGGTGATCAATTACTGCCTTGCATATCAACTGTCGCACTGGTATACTGACCCAGATAAATTGCTCCCACTACACATTTCCGTACACCAATTCCTTCCCTTCTCAATGTGAAAGCATCGTAAAATCTGGGAAACAGGGCTTCCACATCTTAGCATCAAATGATTCCGGTGAAGTAAGCGATTGTGAAACCATAGAACGTATTTAAGGAATTCATAAAAAAACAGCCGTCTCTCATTTGCTAGCCTTCATGAACAGGGATGAAACTCCCTTTGATCCTTCTTAGTTTTTGAGTACTGCCTGTCTTCTTCAAAAATGGCGGGTCCGCAAATCGAGACACGACTCCTCTTGATAAGTAATTTATGGCAAAACATTAGTTTTAGAAAACTAATTTTATTCCGAGTAACTTAATATAATATCTTCACCAAAACCAACCAGGATTGGTCCCACAGAACAATTTTTATTTTAGCACGACCTGTTTCGTTGCCATGAAGCAACATAAAAAATAAAGTATCGGAAAACTTATTAATGCAAGGAAAACCTTTCAAGGCTCAAGGGTAAATTTTAAAAAGAACAGAGTTCCATTAATAAGCAATATTATCAAGTGCCTTATTGGGTGCTTTAAAAGACAAGTGAGCTCATCCATTGGAAACTTACACGCAATATGATTACCTTCAAAAATGGTATATTGGCCAAATATCGGATGGAATCCCATTTTCCTATTTTCTTAGCCAAATCAGTGACGGAATACATTTTGTGAAAACCGGGTCTATATTTTTTTAGTAAAGGGATTACCATGGTTGCACGGAGCCAAAAATATACCACAGGCCGTTTAGCTGGTTGCGGAAAAAGAGATGTGCGATGCAGCAACCCCCGAGGCGTCCCCTTCCACCTGGCTCTTGACCTTTAGCGCGGTCTACTTAACCCTCCTCGACCTCAACTCCTTTCACCCACAACAAAGAAGCCAACCTTCCCCGCCTCCAATCAATGTCAGACCCTACAGGAGCTTGGTAAATCGTATAGATTGCACCAGATAATGCTGCTCTGAAGAACTAGCATCGTCCGTAGCATAGGCCATAAGTGGGCTAATACCAAAGCCGGATTTCTCTCAACCCTTCTTCCTCTACCTAATTAATACTGCACTTGCCAGGCTGACCTGTTTCGTAGTACTCGCTTATCCTTAATGGTCCCCACTTCGATCACCTCCGCAAAAAAACAATAGGTACTAACAACTCCCAATGTCGAAGAAAACTTATTCTTTCCTTTTATAAATCTCCCAGACACCAGGCAACCGAAATCTATATTTTAGTTAATAATTCAGTTGACTGTCCCAACAAATGATTTAAGACGAAAAAGTAAAATTTATTGGCATGCTGCGAACTAGTATTTAATTTTCGATTATGGTTTTCACTCCACTCTCCTCTCTTCCAACCATTTATTCCTTTATAATTATTCACCTGGACGTCCTACATGATTTGCTTGGTGCATTTCGTTCTTGGTCTTCCTATGTATTTCTTTCCATTTATTTCTCCTTCCAAGAATGTTTTCATTTGGCTGTTATGTCACCAAATGTGTCGAATAACTACGTCTCACCTTCTTCACAGAGTTTTTATCATGCCTTTTTTTCTCTGTAGCTCTTCGTAGGAGTTCTTCGTTAGTGATTCTCTCCGTCCATTTAATCTTCATCATACTTTGGTAAAACTACATCTCCGTTGCTTCCAATCTGTTCAATAACTGCCTAAATACCTACAAAATGCATTATTAATAGCACTTATCGGAAACTTAGAATCGGAGCCATCGGACAGTGGAAAGTTAGCGAGTGGCTTCCACTGGAAGTATTCTTCAACTTACCCCACCTTCTTCCACCAGCCTTTCGAATGACTTCCCTTAAGGCATTTACCCCCCCCCCCCCCTCCCCCGCGCCAACCCTTATCCCTCCCGTCACATCCGCGCTTCTCAGCCTCGACACCTTGGGGGTCAAAACAAAGACTTCCCCCCACCCCATTCATCGAGGAAGTCACCCCTTTTTAAAGACGGTCGTTCCCTTTGATGACAATTTACCTATTCATGAGGGACGCCACTTAAAGAGATCCAAGTTTTATGTTTGTCCCTGGCGTTTCCGTCGTGCCGAGTATAATCATCTCCCACCCACCCTGCGCCCCTTTACATCATCCACTTTCGACCTCTGCTTCCTTTAAAGGGACGCTCGTCAACCTTCTTCTTCGAGTACTTTATCAACCCCTATGGTAATGCGCGCAGGAACAATTTCACTGGCTTTCTCCAACAAGTTTCGACGGAGTTGTAAACATAAGAAATACAGAAATTATTTTAAGAAGTACAACTACTTTTTATGCTTGGTCACAACCAAATTCGTACTATGCATAAACTTTCACTACGGAATTACATAAATGGGGTGCAAGATAACGTCAATTTTTTTAGAATAACAGGTTTTCCTGGCGAACACATTTTATGTGATGACCATTGCTGCAAACCGGTGGGTGCTCCAAAAATTTTCCATCCAAAAATATACTTACTTGCCTCACAATAAAATTAAGACCTTTCATTGTGTTGATAGGCACCATCACCCGATGGGAAACCCGAGAAATCTTTATCCTAAGTTCTGGCCGTAAAACCTCAGAAATTGACGCTTTATATTATGAAACTAGCTGACCTTTAGAGAACTTGGTGAAGGATTTAGAGAACTTGGTGAACAGGTAATGTCATTCAGCGAAGAACCAAAAAACAAATTATAGTTCATATGCCTATTAAAATAGCATTGATTTCCTAATCTGTCCGAATACGCGCAAAATTTTATTTGCCAATTTTAGCCGCAGGATAGCTGTAAAAATTTATTTTAATCTACTAACTCAATGAATTCAACTAGAACGAGCCCACATCTTCCAATTTACGGCCAATATGCTGCGCTAATGAAACTATTTTCTCATTTTTGTCAATAAAGTTTCACCAATTAACCCTAATAAAAAGCAAACTTTGCATTGAAAATTAGTTAATTGTGTCAAAACAAAGTAAGGGAAATTCGTATTCATAATTTAATAAATGTTTCATTGAAATAATATTTTTCCAAGCGTACTCCCTGACCATTTGAGCTGTTCCTTAACGCTACCTCATCATATTCTGTTTCCAATAATCTCCTCAATCATTTATTTTCTTTTTTCCCGGTATTCGATAGTTTTAGCTGCACCAGTCTTCAACTTAACACCCTTTCTTCCCCAAGCCGGGAGTGTAGTATACACATATTGATCTTTAATTCAATGGTGAAGTGGGGAAGGGAGGCGAGTGAAAAGGGGAAAAAGTTTTCGAGAGAACGGCAGCTGGGATTGGACCTCACTCAAATTCCTCTCCTTTTTGCTAACCACCTATCCTACAACCCCTCCCTCTATTTTCCACTCCCTCCACATCTCTTCCCTTCACGAATCCACTTATTTTTCTCCCTAGTCTACTTCAGTCCTATTTCCTACTTATTTTTCAAAAAATATCTACCCCTTCAACTACCTCTCGTTCTGGTTCTCTCTCCTCCTTACTTACTCGATATCTTAATACCCGTCTCACTCTTACACCTCTCTTTTCTACTTTTCCCGATCCTTCGCGCTTCTATCTAGGATCTATAAATCCTAGAACGTGCAATGCTTAAAAAGATAATGGCATTAATTCTTAATGCAGGTGCCGTTTTGCAACTCATCGCTAGTGTTTTCTCGGTCTCAAAATGCAGGAATTTCACGTTCTACTAATCGGCGAGCACCTTGAAAGGGAGTGCATTGCAATTACCTCATTATCTCTAAAAGCTAAAACGTAGGATAATTTAATACAATTGTTCCCTCTGTTCTCCTCCTCTCTTTCCACGTCCTTCCCAATTCCCCGAATCTTTCTTTTCTGGTTGCTCCATTTATCCCTCTACTTTCTATTTTCTACTTTGGTTTACTCTTTTTCACCCTTCCCCATGCTTCAATTGGAAAAACCAGCCCCGCTGTTTCACCTCACCCCCACCGCTCAACCCCACCCACATCCACCCTAATTCTCGAACAACTTCCCTCCATTTCGATACCTTTCCCGCACATACAAGACAAATATTATTTTTATCATCGTCCTCCCATAAAGCATCCTTCATTGCATTCAAAAGCTTACAATAACAGCGGCCAAAAAAAGTAATGCGCATAATTTTTCGAGGGAATTACAGATTAGATTCGAACGAAATTGACCAACGACCGAAATATTTTTCCAAGGTACGGCTGACCTCCCTTCTCCCCAACGTGCTGACCTAGTTCCTTGCAGCATTAATAGAGGAAACTAGGGAGAGTGGAGTGGGTGAGTTGTATAGGCTGGGACACAACTGAAGACCGCTAGCAAACTCGCAGGGAGAATATGTGAGATAGATTTGAGCTGCAAAACGTGCTTAAGCCGCGAATTCCAAACTTTTGCACAGTGTTCACCAACTAACCGCTTCTTATCGCAGCACTCCTTGCAATCATTTCTCACAACTCTTCACACTAAAGAAGATTAGCAAACATTTGGGGATGAGAATATTTCTACCAACGTAGTGATACTAGCGGATGCTAAAGATTGACAAACTTTCACGGTGAGCAGAATGGCAAAATCACTTACGGGCCTAATACGAGACCATTTTCTGGAATAAAAGATACAAGGGTTATTGATTCGTAGAAGTTAAAAATACCAATAATCGAAGATGGCTTGATAATTGCGAAATATGAGATTCGTGCTTCATCTATCAAAGAACTTCAACTACATTGCTTTATAATGTTTAAAAAGTCTTGCCTCATCACTTTTTCAGTTTCCTTTTCCAAGAATTGTCGTTCAAGAATTGAGAAAACTTCGGCTATTATTTAGGCATACGGGCTACAATGTAAACAGGCTGGGGAACAAAGTTAAATAAATAGCAAATAATAGTCTAATGGAAGCGAAGAGAAGCATCAAATTCGATAAATGTGTAACACTTTTAACAAATTGTGATCCTAATTTAGTTCACATAAAATATTTAACAAGTAATTGCAGAAATAAAGTAATATTAGAGTGCATCTGGTTCTCAAAGTAGGCTTCTGAAGCGTTCTTCTTCATCGGAAATAGTTTCAGAAAACCACAGACACAAAACTAAAACATTTAATGAGTAATTAAAGATGCCTATTAGTCTGAACTTTCGTAGTGCGGCATGAATCCATTTTTGGCCACTTCGAAGAACAGCTCTGATCTCCGGTACAATTTACTGAGTCACCGAAATGGATATTTTAAATTAAAACATTAAATGCAAGGGAAGGGATCTTTGATATTCCTGTCCTCTGCACTCCCTACATAATATTTTCCACTCACCGCACAAATGCAACCTTTATAAAGGCTCAGGCACAGCTGTCACATCTACACTCGCCAGTTCATATCAATCTTCTGTGTTCTAACCACCAAATTATTGCATGCCGAGGGTGAATCGTAATTTCAAAGGAAAGTTGTAAGCTTCATCTAGATTATTTAGTTACCTCCCCATTTTCGTCAGCATAATATTGTTGACATTGACATAGAAGGGGTCGATTTTTCACATGAGGTAGCAACGTCGAAATGATATATGCAGTGCGATTCTCATGCTCTCAAACGCTAAGTAGGGCAAGGAGTGTCCTAGAAATTTCCAGGAAAAGGTAAAATAGGGACTCCAAGCCATACGCGTATAATTGGTCGCAGTTATGTCAAAAGCTTGCGCAAAAGAAATTCATTGAAGGATAAAAACTCACTGCCGTAAGCAAAACATTAATCTTCATTCAACTACTATTCATCCACATTTCTATAAATCGAGCACAATTAAGTATTTTCCGCATCAAGAAAAACTCGATCGACCATCTAATTTCCAAATCGTGAAAAAAGACTAAATTTATAGCAGCGAAAATATCACCATCCAAAATATTTATCACGTACTTTGAAATTGATCACGCCGCGCGTCGCAAAAAAATAAGTTCCATTTATACAAAAATGATAAAAATACTACAATGTACGCTATTGGGCATCAATTGATCCTGGCATTTGGATCCTTATTTTCTACTATGGTATTGCGAAATGAAAATGAACTTGTTACAACGATAGCACAGATATTCCATACAGGCATATGCCGAATTGTTACCCTTTATTCAACCACGACTGGCCAAAGAGTGCCGATAAAGTTCGTTTTCCCTGGCACACCATTCAAAAAAGATTGAACTGAAAGAATTTATCCTCGTTACTCACACATTTTATGCATTCCATGAAAAATAATTTGATTTAAGAAAACTGGCTCGCCACAGAGACTAATACACGTGTTATTGTTGTTGCAATGCAATAGCATCACCATTATCATGTACACAAACACTAAGAACGACTTCCATACAATGACCTCAGAACATATGGGATAATTTAAAGAGGTGGAAACTAAAACAGGATCGGGACCAACGCTGACTTAGAGGGCAACGGTTAAAGACTGACTTTTTAAGGACTCTGAAGTTACCCATGCCACCAAATATTTTTTTCTGCAAACTCCCCGATCCTTTCAGCACTAGCGATGTAAACTTACTTCCCTAACCGGCAGTCGGGCCGCTAAGGTCGGACAAACGGGCGTATGTCCAGAGCCCATATTGGGATTTGTAATGCTTTATGTTAATACTAACGTTTTATTGGTCAAGTATAATACAATGTATAATAATATAATCTATTGCTTCCTTCTTAGATACAAAGTACATTAACAAAACAATTTAACAGAAAATAGGGAAGCTTTAGTTTACCCCAAATATTTTCAACCTGTGCGGGGGTAACCAAGAAATTCGTGCAAAAGAACATAAATATTTCAGTTTTAAATGGTACTAAACACAATTTACATAAATTTTAATAATTTCTTTGCAAACAAACAATTTCATGGACATTTGCAAATAGTATTTCAATATCATCATGTTCAAATAGCCGTTTTGTTACCTGCTTTTAATAAGAGTTAACTTTGTTTTCCATTTTAACTGCCATTGGAAGTAGATTAAAGATTTTCGGGGCAAAATAAATAAAACTTCTCTGAAATATATTCAAATGTGTCCTAGGGGGTAGAACATCGAATTGAAAGCAATGTTTCCACCTATGATTACAGGGCGATGTGCCATTCAATTTTCCACTACGCAAAAAAAGTATTTCAACACTTTATACACATAAAAATACCTTAATGGTAGAACTTGTAACGCGCGGAAAAGTGGAAGTGTGTGATGAAATGTATTTTTGAAGGTAACCGTTCTTATAATTCTTTTTTGTAACACCACAATAGGGTTAATGGTGCACTTGTAAGCGCCACCCCAACAGACCAATCCATCACTTAATTTGGAGTTAGCCAGTGCAAAATACATCTGCCTTAAAAAGGATAATGGGCATTTATTACGTAAGTAGTAAAAGTTGGTTAGACATTGCCTTAAGGTTGATTCTACACCATCGATATGCACGTTCCACTTTAGCGCAGAATCCAAATTCACTCAAGGGTATTTAAAATTGGTAACACGTTGTCGTAACGTAACACAATGTCAACGCATTTCTCAAAGTTGATAAGATTACAGTTGTTTGTGTGATACATCAAGTTCCAGTTTACATTAGATCTGTTACATAACTCATATTAAATATTTTGTTTTGTCACTTTGCTGCAACATATTATAATCAAACCATTTACGAAGCATTTTCAAATCGCTGTATAATTTTCTTTTGTCATATTCCAATGAGTTATCTTCGTAACATAAAGCTAAGTTGTCGGCAAAAGCAGTCACAAGCCCATTAAATCTACAGTTACATAAATCATTTATATACACTAGAAAAAGAACAGGACCAAGCACAGAACCTTGCTATTTAGATTAGAATATATTCTGCATCTGTTCCTTTTTTGCATTTAAAATTTTCTTAAGATGCTATTTGCCTACAATTGAATCATTTTTAATTACTGGGACTCCACCCCGTGTATGCATGCGGGCCTGAAAATCCAACGTCCAGCTCTGTCTACCGGCTCTCGGCCCCCAATTCTTTCTTCACCTCCTGCGCTATTTATTCCTCCTCTAACTCCTTTGTACCCTGAGTAAATATATGTGCCAAATACCTATGCACCCAAGTGGCAACGTACTGCTAAAAACTTGATATAAATTTATGAGTTTTGAAAATTTCTCATATAGCACGCTCCTCGAGGATGAAGAATTTTGGTGGCAATTGGTGGTACTGACGGCACTCAAATGTTGTTACTTTAAATGACTAGGAGCATTGACGACGTCTGTTAAGTGCTTTTTCACTTATGTCAACACGTCTTCGTTGTCAAGTGTTATCGCATAAACAAACGATTACTTCTGGCCATCGTTCGTCTAAGCTTTATTTTGCACGCATCTATTTTGACAAAGGATGCGTGAACCGATGAGCACAAAGAAACAGGTGGTCGTAAAACAAAGGAATAATTCATTCCGCACATGATTATTGATCCAAAGGCGCAAAGGTAACATGCCTCAAATCAAGTCGACTACAAATACCTGCGTTTACTCAATCATCGGAATTGATTTCAAACACGTGATGGCTAAGTATGAACTGAGCTATATTTATGCTTTTAAAAACTTTATCCTGAGTATTTTAATAGAGCAAAAGTGACGAAAAGTGAAAATTATATTTGAATTTCCAATATACATTCTAATAATCGGCCTTTAAAGGAAGTCAGATAATTTTATTTCATTTTCTTTTTCAGGGTTTCAATAAAATTCAATTATTGCAAATTATATAAAAAGTGAGTGTAAATATATATATTCTCAATTGAACATTCAACAGCACGCCGTTTAGTATTAAAAACAAGTGTATATGTTATTTACAGTTAGGTGGGTATATAAACCAAAATTCGTCCATTCCAAGTTACCAAGAATCTCCCAAGCCATTTCTCAACATGTTTGATGCCATTGTCATTTATTCTATTTTGCATGGGTTTATGTAAAGTACTATAATCACGCTATTTGCATTGGTTATCAACGGATATTAGATGAAGATGGCCGATAAAAATTTTAATGAGCTTCGAGAATAACAGCTATCTACTTCGACATCGTCCATCCTTCCTAAACAAGGCGTGGCCAAACATAAAATCCGTTGCTATCTATCACTTAAGTAGGTAATCATCCCTGTCGTGAAATTATAGTAAAAAGTGTAATATTAATGTTAAGCGACACCGAAAGAAGTGTCCGTGTGCCGCAGTTTCAGCCAAGTTCGATTGTTACTGCACATGATGCTAATTCCATAAAATGTTTGTTCCATCTCGCGGCCAAAATATTATTTAAAAACTTATATATATATATATATATATATATATATATATATATATATATATATATATATATATATATATACGAGTTCGTGGAAAATCACACACGCGATAATTTAAAAAAATAAACTTTGCCACAGGTGGGGCGGAATTAAATATAGAAACACAAAAAAGAAGAACACTCACACTATACGTTCTGATATTTCGGCACGTTGCCTTTCTCACAGAAGGAAGGATACAGAATGATGGACAGGCAAGGGACAAGGGGTAGAGTGAGGTAGGAGGAGAGGGAGGAGAAAGGGGTAAGAAAGGGGAGAAGAGGGGGGGCGGGAGGGGGTCAGAAGAGGAGAGCGGGGTGAGGGGGGGGGGGAGAAGAGGGGAAGAGGCGGGAGAGGGTCGGAGAAGGAGGAAGGGATGTGGGAGGGAGGAAAGGGGAGGGGCGGGAGGGGATAAAAGGAGGAGAAAGGGGAGAGGAGGAGAAGGGGCGGTAGGGGTTAGTGAGCCCGATTTAATCCGGGGGGATTATAGGCAGAATAAAGCCAGATACAAGCCAATTAAATGTACGTAATTGAATACCCCTCATAACCTACTCCTCATAACCCTAGCTCCGATTTCCTTATTGACCTGTCCCACACTTCATCTTGACCCATAACTCCTTCTCCTTTAATGACCGCTTCTACCTTCAAACCAAAGGCTGCGCCATGGGCAGTAGATTCAGCCCTTCCTATGCCAACCTTTTCCTCGGCCGTGTCGAAGAGTCCTTCCTATCCTCACAACCCCTGAAACCCTTACTCTGGCTCCGATACATCGACGACATTTTCCTTCTCTGGCCCCATGACGTCGATTCTTTTAATTCATTTATTTCCGCTCTCAACGATTTCTCTTCTGTCTCCTTCACCTCTCATTTTTCTTCTTCCCATGTTACCTTCCTTGATGTAGATATCACTCTCTCCAACCACCATTTCAACACCTCAGTCCACATCAAACCCACCAATAAGCAGCAATATCTTCACTATAACAGCTGCCATCCCTCCCATACTAAAAGATCCCTCCCCTACTCTCTTTCTACACGAGGTTTTCGCATATGTAATAACCCCGATTCCCTTGATAAATTCCTTTCCTCTTTGCACCAATCCCTTCTCCGACGAGGATATCCTGAGACTCTTCTCAATAAACGAATTCTCAAAAAACCCTTTCCTCCTAAACCAACCCAAAATAAGGAGAATTACAACCTCTCTCTCTGTACCACCTACTTCCCAGGCGTCCATGCCCTCAAAAAAATCATTAAAAACCTTTTCCCACTCCTCTCTGATAATCTCACCACCAAAAACGCATTCCCCAAATGTCCCTCTCTCACCTTCAGGCGTCCCCCTAACCTCTCCAGCATCCTAAAAACCACCAAACCGCTGACTAAACCCTATATTAGCTCTAAAACCCCACCCAACCCCTGCCATCGCGCGAGATGTAAAACGTGCCCTATTCTTATTACCGACCCCCTCCCCGCTAATTTCCTCTCCCACCCACTTCCTTCCGTCCCCTCTCGGTCATGCACTTCCCACAACATTGTGTACATCCTCCTTTGCAACCTTTGCGATTCCTACTACATTGGTCTCACCACTAACGCCTTAAGTGTTAGATTGACCGGCCACCGAGCCAGTTGTAAGCCGTCCTCGCCCAATGCCTCCTTCCCCGTCCCGATCCATGCTTCCTCCCACAATGTCAGTTTTGACAAATGTTTCCGAGCAGGCATATTGTCTTCCCTCCCTCCCTCTGCCTCTCCCCTTCAATTACGTACATTAGAATTGGCTTGTATCTGGCTTTATTCTGCCTATAATCCCCCCGGATTAAATCGGGCTCACTGACCCCTACCGCCCCTTCTCCTCCTCTCCCCTTTCTCCTCCTTTTATCCCCTCCCGCCCCTCCCCTTTCCTCCCTCCCACATCCCTTCCTCCTTCTCCGACCCTCTCCCGCCTCTTCCCCTCTTCTCTCCCCCCTCACCCTGCTCTCCTCTTCTGACCCCCTCCCGCCCCCCCTCTTCTCCCTTTTCTTACCCCTTTCTCCTCCCTCTCCTTCTACCTCACTCTACCCCTTGTCCCTTGCCTGTCCATCATTCTGTATCCTTCCTTCTGTGAGAAAGGCAACGTGCCGAAATATCAGAACGTATAGTGTGTGAGTGTTCTTCTTTTTTGTGTTTTCTATATTTATTTCCGCCCCACCTGTGGCAAAGTTTTTTTTTATTTAAATTATCGCGTGTGTGATTTTCCACGAACTCGTATATATATATATATATATATATATATATATATATATATATATATATATATATATATATAATATATATATATAAATGGATGTTGGTATATCTGTCCGAGATTAATAGACTTCGACACCATTTCACCGATCACCATTAAAGTTGGCATACATGTATTTTTTTCAAGGAGAAGGTTTTTATACCATTTAAAAAGATCTAAGGGCCCCAAAAGGTCCCACAAAGGTCTACGCTATGTATTGTGTTTTTTGCAGAGGTTAATTTTTTTGCTTTGTTAATCTACTTTCACTCAAGATAGAGAGTTAGAATTTATTTTATCAGATACCCGAAAGAATGAAGTCTCTCATTTTTTCAATCGATTCTCCTCTTTGTGATGAGTTATGAAGGGAGTGTGATCCCGAGCAACGCCGGGTAATTCAGCTAGTATGATATAGATGCTTATTCATTTTAATTCGGGTTGTGAATCAATTTGTCTCAGTGGCAATGTAAGATTTTCTATTCAAAATGCAAAATGGACTGACCGGTATGGCCAAGCCTAAACTGTAATGAACTGGTGTGAGTTATCAACATCCGTTGGTCATTTGTCCATGGCAATCTCGCGGGGCTTTAATTGGGCTCCGCCGATTTACGAAACATGCGTCCCACTCATCGCCTCCTGTAGTATCCCCTGTGCCCCACGAATATGCTCGGCAAATTGGACGAATCGGAGGGGGAGTTAAACAGGGAAAGCCATTAATAACGCCCTCACTTTGCGTCACGACCCTGTGGCAGGTAGGGTCAACCCCTCCCAAAAACGCCGGAATTCTCAGCACGTCACCTACAATGCCGACCACAAATGTTCACTTAAAGATCCCTTCATTTGTTCCGCCCAACATTTGCGCTGATACCAAGTTTCTGAGAACTACCGGTTCAAATAAAAACTAGTGGTATTTCTTAATGAAACTGGCCGACAATTGAGGACAGTGGCCCTGAAAATAGGTATGTGAGCAGGTAACGGTAGTATTGTTCGGGGAATGGGGTGTTTGCATCAAAATATTTTTCTCGAAAAAACCTTACTATCGTGTAGAGAATTGAAAGAGGAGTATGAAAAAGTATCTAAGGAGGAAGGCCCCGCGAACATGGCCGCAAAAAGATGGTACTGTGGTACTGGTGGTGGTAGAGGCCACGGCCGGATCTGCCCACTGTGCCAAGCTTAAAATTTATTGCATCAATGGTGTCTATGCTGCTGCTGCTGCTGTGTCTAATGGCTTTGACAACTGCCTGTAATGGTATGTCGCCTGCATCGATAAAGGTTACTTGTTAGATGACTCGAAATGGGTCGCTTATATATTTTTACCAATATTTTAAGAATCCTTCAAGTGAGGGCTGCAAATTTTGCTTATACGGCGAGGAATATCCAGGAATACGAGAAAGTGACGTCACGAGCACGAGGGCAGCCATATTGAAAGCTATGTTTAAGTAGTTAAAAAAACGCAAAGGAGACCCAGATGTATTTCTAACACGTTTTCGTTTCCTGGGCATCATGTACTTTCAGCTATAGGTCTCAGGAAAAATCACGCAAACACCCCATTGAGGTGGTATGGTGAGAAACCCGATAATGCCATTTTAAATCAAAGGGGTCTACAGTTTCACTTCCCATGATATGGACGGAGTATAGTACCCACCCTCCTAATGGCAATAAAACACAAGAACTTGACCGAGAGAGTCTACCACTGCCGAGAACTTGGGCTCTTTGCAGGCCAGAACCAAGTTAGGAATTCAGTTCTCAAAATACCTAGGCAACCACAGCACAAATGAGAGAAATCAAATGGACTTAAGAGACCCAAATGAAAATAAATATTATCCAACTTGCAAGTATCAGCAAGGTGCTCTCCAAGTTCTTCATGCATCAAGCACTACGAGTAACCAAGTAGTTTCTGATTTACTGAAACTCGTTTCTTTCGTCCCTTACACTATTCAGAAATCAAGCATGAGCACGAGAATCTTTCGATGAACTCAACCGTTAGGTGACAGAGAAAGAAAGCCCAATTACTGGAAAACGTTCGGTCCAGAGTAGGAATGAACTTCTATGATTTCCCCTAAAATTGAAATATGTAAGTTATGCGATTAATGATGTGATTTTTAATGTGAAATGCAGCGGAATGGAGGAAATATTGTAGATGGAATCAAGCTCCCAGGCCTATTTTCTCTCCTGGTGGAGACAGTAAAAAATATCCAAAACTAGTCCTTTCACAGAAAACGTTTTTTTATAAACCTCTTAACCAGTTTAATTAATCTCATTTCCTAGCTGTCTTGAAAGATGTCTCCTCCCTTTCCACTTATTTATTCCATGACACAAAGGAATAATTCACCGTGCGTAGCTTTTTCACCGATCATTCACGAGAGACGTTATCCGTCTCCGACTTATTTTTAATGATTGACTCCACTGAGTTGGATGAGCCGCCCCTGCATTGGTCGTCCCATGTATCTACTTCCACTCGAACTCCGCCGGCGGCAGCAGCACACACACAACAACACCCTCACACTACGGTCCTGTTTCACGAAGGAAAAATCGAGAAAGGGGCGATTCCTAACCTGTTGAGAAATGCAGTAAAAATGCACTAGAATGACCCATAACATAAGTAACGATGCTTTCACGAAGGAAAGCTCAAATAGCCTTTCTGATACAGGAACATACTCTGAAAAATGGCTTTTACAACACTCAGATTTCGGTCATCTCCTGAGATTCACGTCCATTAAATTGAGAAGGAAGGTGGTTAGTTGATAAGAGCTTCCCTAAAAGATAGACAGGCACATGTTGCGAAAATAAACTATCAATACTTTGTAGAAACTCCTTATACTTAACTCACACATTCATAAAATAACGAAAAAGGCAACGATTTTTTAAATTTTAACGGCCATGTCAAGAGCTCTTGGTGAGATACTTACAGGTGTAGAAATATGCAATAAAATGACTCCACAAATCAAAATTTGTCAAATAATTGTTACTGGAAGCAGTAGAGCTTATGCGAGAATGTATCCAGGAAAACCTCGATACACAAACAAACTCCTTGCTTTTACAAACCGAGATGCATAAGCAAATAACATTGGAAAGCGCGGACCGAAAAAACGCATGTTGCGCGGTAGGTGAGCATTGTAGAGGGGGAGAGAGAAAATTTTGAATATTTCTCTTGAAGCTACTGAAAGAAAATCCTCATTGAAGCATCTTTTAAACCCCTCATCAAGGAATGCCGCGGATAATGAGCATTTCCCCACAACGTCGCGAGGCTACAGTAAGAAAGCAAGCCCTAAGGTGGGGAATGAAACGGAACAGTAAGACATAAAAAACTTCATTTCGCTGCCTTTCACCACCTGGAAGACTCTTAAGTTCACCATTCCGATTCCAATCAACTGGATTCTGAATTTCCAATGCCGACCAACGGACGACGGATGCTCTGAAGTGGTACTCATCACGAATTTTGAAAATTTGGGCCCCATGTTTCCATTTTCATTCCTCGTCTACTCATGACTTACGGGATAATCGGTTAAGGGAATAGCAAAGAATTACGATGGGCTGCCGACCGTACAACGCTTGCAGCCTGTATAAGCCTGCCGGAAGCTTGGATGTTGGCTTTGGAAACGAAAAGTTCCCACAGAAAGCACAAGGGGAATGTGAATTTGACGTATCTTTCTAAAAAGGTGTTTTCGATTTTCAAATACCGATTCTGATTGCCCAGAGCTTAAAGTTAAACACCTTTTTCACGATTCTTTATCCCGTACTTCGCACTTCATACCGAGGACGGACCTCAGCATGCTTAACGTGGTCCTCGAAGCATTCACACGATCACAGGACTTGCACTAGCGCGGAGCATTTCGATGTCTCAAAATTAACTGCTGAAGTTCGCATCTTGTGAGTAAAAAATAAAGTAAAAGCAATCAATTAACGAGCGTAAAAGCCACCATTGTGGTTATGCGCCAAATGAAAATCCTACTTAAAATTACTGCGCTATGCTGCGCTACATAATGCGTTTTCTGATATCTTTACCTTCGAATTGGAACAGAATGCAGAATTAATGCATCAGCGAATATTCTGTGCTCCTTTTTCAACTGTCTCGACGATTAATTTTACTGCCAAATACGATAAAACATTACGGGGGTCATTGATGTCCCCTACTAGCGACTACTCATTTATTTAACGCAGAACCCCTTTAAACAAAGGGTAAGGATTCCAAAATTGATTTTTGTGACGTCTCCCTTCTCCTCGCAAGCGACATAAAAAACGGGAGGCGGACGCGCCTGAAATAGTCACAATGGGCGAGCAATCAAGCCAAGAACAAGATGTATCATTCAGATAACGACATTGCTCTCGGGTCACCCCCGGACGGAATTCACTGAAAATTTTATCTATAGAGGGTAGGGGCGGAGGGACGATAACTTTCTTCCGCTCCGCTTATCGTTGCCATGTTTAGTCCATCCAGTTGGTTTGGCACGTGCGCCATCTCATGGGAATAAATCGTACTTAATTGCCGCCGATAATCTTAGATAAAGCTTTGTTTTCTCTTTCTTGCGCGGAGAAGTTAAAAGGGACGGATGGAGAGGAAAGGGCTCTTTTATCCCCTTCCCATTCGGATTAACAAAACTCACTATTTTCTCTGCCCTCGATAATTCTGTAACGGTTCCCGGCTGAATTCTGCAGGCGATCCTCTTGCCTATCCACCCTCTTCCAACCTCCTTAAATGCATATGAAGATACATTACTAACAAATTTCGGGGAATTTTTTGGGAACATAATCCTCATTTCTTCCTTCCGAGAAAGAAGGAGTGTAATAAATGGCTGTCACAACGGCGGTTTGAATAATAATTGAGGAACAGAACCTGTTATTTAAACAACCTCTTTTTCTTATTTTATCGATGCAGGAATAAAATATATATATGGAAAGAGAAACACCGTATAATGTAACGACATCCAAATTAATATGATTATGGGATGCTAGAGTATTTTTACAAACAGTAGCCGATAACACGGTAAGCTACTTAAATCTGTAGTTTGTTGACCATATGAAGTATCATTCTTCCACATACCTTAGCACAAATTAGTACTCATCTGAACGTATTAAATAGCATTCTATTAGACCGATAACTTTGCCAACAAATTTATCGAGGTATTTTCGCACCAGTATTAATTTCATGCCCAGTTCTCTTTGAATATTTCCGTTGAGTTTTTACGGAAAGTGATTCAAAATATTGATGCCGTGTGATTCCAAGTATAATTTCTATATTTCAACTCGATTTTTGACGTAAAGCATCGTCTTCACACTTGATGGCAACCTTTTACTGTTATCACTAGAGCTGACATTGACGTTGGAAACAGAGAAGCCCAATATATTTTTATATATATCCATCAATATATTCTGATACAAATTGTTCCCATACAATTTCAATTTACGAAGTCAATTTACCAATTTACAAAGTCAATTTACAAAGTCCAATTTACAAAGACCAATTTATTAGTAATTACGCAATAATTTCTTCCTATTTAGGCCCAACTAAGCTATGACATAGCGTGGCAGCAGGTTCCTTTCTGAAACTTATAAATACGTACTGTTTTCTTTGTCATTACTATATAACTTGATATAAATCGAGCGGTTGAAAATATTCCAAAATCCATATATTTAACATTCTAAAAGCCAGTTTTTAATTTCTTTTTTAACTTTACTTATTTTTTTAGATTAGTGTAATTAAAAATAAGTTTTAAATTAAATAAGGGTTGAGTCCTCATGGCAAACCTATAGTTTAAGAATCGAAGGCAATCTTCCCAGGAATTATAATATTAATAGGAACATGGATAAAAATTGAATTTCACGAAGGAAAAGGCATGTACGATAGCAACGAAATAGGTCGAATTAAAACAAAACTTTCTTCTTCCGACACTATTAGTGATGCCAATGCCTCGACGTTGCCAGTATAGCCACTTTTATCAAACCCTCGCTTTCTATATTAAAAAGACTCCTTTCTATATTAAAAAGACCTGCTCTTCACTCGTAGCATAATATTTCAAAACAAGAGACCTAAGAGCTGGACACGCTTTTTCTTTTCTAATTGTACGAACGATTCTTTAAAAATGTTAATTGAACGTTCTCTATTAAAGTTGAACAATGCTACAATCGATGAAATTCCGTCACGTAGCAGAGATTGATGCATACAGTTTGAGAATATTTGAAAGTATATCTCTAAGCTCCAGCACATTTCCGTCGATACTTAAACAAACCATGAGGTGGGCTACCTGAAGCGGTACATTCCAACATAAATCCATTGATAAACATCAAAGCCCACCAGAGAGAGATATGGAGTGAGAAAAACGCCGCTCACCAAAGAGGAAATCGTTAATCTATCCCTCACACGTACGACGCCTCGAGAATGTACGAGTTTACCCCCTTGGATTGGTATTTCCACCCACGCGCGCGGCGGCCATGTTTAAATCACACGTGAGCGGTCTTGGAGGCACGTGTTGCCACGAGGGGGCGTTGGGAGGAGTCGGGATCAAGAGAAGAACGAGCAGCGTTGTTCCGCTACCATCCCGCGGGAAATTTTCGGGATCTTGGGCGCCGCCGGAAGGCCGCAGGCACGCCTACGAGCCCTGCCTCCCCCAGGGACCACCAGTCAGACCCTCTTTCTTCCAAAGGGCGCGTAGCTCGCCCAGCTTACCCCTTGCGGGACCTCCCCCACCTCAGATATATCGCTAAGGCACACGCCTTTCTCCTAGAAGTGGGGTTTTCCGAATGCCCGTGCGATTTCCGCTAGTCTTCGCAATTTCTGAAGAGAAACCGAAAGTTTTTAGCACTGATGTGAGAAGTAAACAGTAAAAAGAAATAATTTATCCACCCGTATTTGGACATGAATTTTTCAGTTTTCCGAACGCCGAGCCGCAGCGATTTCTTATTGACTGCGTCACTTCCGAGGAAAGAAAAATATTTTTTTTTCTACAATTCAAGCGATATAATCATGGTGGATTGGGGTATGAAGTTTGTACTGTTTGACTTGACCATAGTGTTATATCATTGGCACTATTCCAAGAAGAAACCGAAAAGGGGTTCAGAATCAGTCTAAGAAATTCATAGCGAAAAACATCATTCACCTGGACTGGGGCATTATTTTTTTACTTTTTGGAAAATTCTTTGGCTGCAGCGTTTCCTTATACAGGAAAGAAGAAACCAGAAGTGCTTGTGGCATGAATGCCAAAAATTCACTGAGAAAAATATTGTACTGGAACTTGATAACTTTAACTATGAGTCTATTCAGCGGGTTATTCTGCTGGTTGACTCGCGCATCTGGTCCCGCAGTAGTTTCAAATTCTAGGCTGAAAAGCTTCCGCGGGTTTCACCGGCTGAGGATATTCTCTATTAAGCTAAAATTCACAGTGAAAAATACCTGGAAAATAATTTTTTCACTCTTAATTCTGCACGTTCCCCTCTACTTTGAATGACTCTAGTAAGTTACACAAAACAGTTTAGGAATACAAGAAAATTCTAACTTAATTACGAAAAATCAGCTTTTGAATGCAAGAAACGTCTAGACAAATGAAGAAAAGCTTTAACATTTAAAACCCATATGGCAAAGAATAGTTATTGTTAGATGGCAAACCATGGATTATATAAGTATCAAATATAAAAAATGATTTGATAGAATTTTGTCAACAGAAATTCAACAAACGTAAAATGTTGCACTGTTTATGATGGTTTGACGATCGATTAATCTTTCAATACAGCTTTCCTTCCTAAGAAGGATGGCGCGGAACATCGAGTCATTTCATTGAGCAATAAATATTTGCAAAATTTGGGTGCATGAATTCTTTACTCAATACTCTCCGCGGCACCACCATCTCAAAAGGTAATACCTAATAAGTTTAATGTGTTAAAAAGATAATAGATTTCAAAGAGTTGAGAGTACCTCTATGTTACGAATATTTATGAAATAAATGACCCGTATGGTCCTGTTTTCATCAAATTTTTCGATATTGTAATCAAATGGTCCACGACCGTTTCCCTCCTCAGATATGACTCTCAAGTAGAATCCCACGTAAGAGAACACTAAAAATAATTACTCTCTAAGTTGCGCTAAATTGCTGCATTCATTTTTTTCAAATCATTAAAAATCTGATAACAGAATTTAGAAAACCATACACGCACAGTATTGTAATGTCCTTATCCATTAAATTATGTAGACTTTACGTTAATAAGATATTATGAGGGAGTTTGGACTTCATGAAGTACATTTGGCTCTCGGTTTATCAATGCTAGCCAATGATACCTTTATCTATTGGAGAGCGTATGTTTTACCAAACACTACATAATCGGCCCTATGTGTTTATTTTTAAGTGCATCCAAAAATGGCCATTTTACACGCCTTTGACGTGACGGGTAGCCCGGTCGTTCTCCACGCGCCTCGTTTTGGTGGATTGCCTGACCTTGGGCAGTCAAGGAGCTATTTTCGGACTAAATTAACTAATCTGTGCAATTCGATTCGGAGAGACTGTTTTAGCTTGTTGATTATATTGCTATTTTAAGTTTACTTGTCGAAAAACCTAAAAATTCTGTACGTCATTTAATTTTATTTCAAATAAAAAAGCCGCAAGTAGGTAATTTTTGCATAACTTTTTAGCAGAGGGTGGCAGCATAAAAAATCAGAACTAGCATTAGACATGAACGGTTGAGGATGCAGGTAGCCTGCCATGAATCAATGGTTTCCAGGGGTAGTGTTTTATGCATACCTATATTCCTTTAATTCAGCAACATATTTGAATTTCACAAAAATAAAAATGAGCCCTAGATTTTGCTATAAGCCTATTACATTTAAAAATTATTTATTCAGGTCAGCCAATTTTGTAAATAACATTTAGCAATGTTTCGCGCGCGAATCTTATCTCTTCCACGGCACGGGACCAGTTTCAAAGGGTTAACAAATCGCTAGTCATGACAATAATGGTTAATACGGTTTAGTGCAAAGAATAAAATTTAAAAGAGAAATCTCTCCTCATTTACACATTATTATCCCCAAAAGCTCTCCTTCATTGCCAGATAGTCAAGTCTAAGAAAATTTTCCTCTAAATTTTTTTAGTGATTCAAAGGAATTACGGCACTTTGATTGCTCCCACTCAGCTTTCATTTCGTAAATCACTACGTATTTTTAAGATGTTTTTTACGAAACACCCAGAAAACCCCCACAGGAGCAAGTGACAGGTTTTAGCTATGTAACCATAAAAAAGGCAAGGGGTAAATGGATGAAGAGGGTGAAATTGGGGTAAAGAATAAAAAGAGATTCGTGATAATGTACTATTACGACGTAGGTACTTCTGATACCTCCATGCTTTTATACCACACTAAGTCTTTATATGATTATTCAATAAAGTTTTAAATCCACACATTTAATATCGTTGTGCTACCAAATCAGGGTGCTTTACAATCAGCTTACGTTTCGTACGCATGCGCTCAATCCTTTTACTCTTACACTCGCCATATCACCCGCAACGACATTCGCGTAACAGATTTTCCTTCAGTGCCCTTTTCACTTTCATTCGAGGTTACGTCACCAAGCAAGAGTCTCGACATGCGTGAAAGTTACACTCCGTGCGCCTCCGCACGGCCTTTCACCCTCAGTCTCCTCAAGCAAATAATGGGATTGTTGGAGGAAAAGGCTACAAAGACGCGGACTCCGTGAAATAAACATGAGGAAAGGAGAACGAAGATCATATTGAAATAGGAGCTTCGACGTGTTCTGGTCCGCCAAGCGCGACTCCTCACCCCTCCAATGGTCCAATAGCAGGACAAAGAGAGAAAGAAAGACAAAGAGAGAGGCTTGAAGAGAGGGCTGGCAGACGGACGCTGAACGTCAGCTGTGTCCTCAGTCACACGCGAGGGAGCATCAACCCCTGACACCACCACGACTGACACTTTTGCAAGGCTGCCAACTGCCGGCAAAGTAAAATAAAACTACGGGTTAATAATTGCCCTTAAAGTACAGTAATCTATCTCTAAGGACAATCAAAGGATGCGAACCTTTCCACTGTAAATATTTATTTCTTCTTATTCTTTCTTCTATGTCTTCATGAGGTCACTCCAATTTGAAAGTAATAAGACAAATTATTTGCAATATATTGTGAAATTGAGGGAACTCTTGAAGCTAAACTCAGTTAATAAATATTCAGAGTGGAATATTACACAAAATTTTAAAAGTATTATGAGGTTTTCCCACAAATCTTAGCCAGAGATGGTTATTTTTATGTTATTTCTGATTGGATACTCAATTTCTAACTTCATAAAAAATCCCTTTGGTGTACCTTCTATCCCGAACACTATAAATAAGTAGGCAGGGGATCGTCACTGAAAAAAATGTATTTCGAAGCCTTATAAGAATCGCTAAACGCAGGAAACCACTTTCACTGAAATGTCTCTTTGCCTCTTCGATTAATGAGAACAGGATTGTAACATCTCCATAGATGCCTTTGCATGACTAGGTATTCCGTTAAACGATAACTTTTCCATTACTCATTTACCCGTTTTATGATATCAATTTCCAAAAAAGTCGCAAAAGTCCAACACTTACAGGACCTAAGGAGTCGGGGAGAACTCATTTTGCATTAACTGCGGAAGATAGTATAACTTTCTACTGAATCAATAATACCTTTGTAATTTTGACTATGGTTTTATTTGCAGACGACCGATTTCATCGCATAGGCGACATCCTCAGGTATTTCTAAAATGCAAATAAAACTATTTAAAAAATTATTAGGTTCTGATTGATTCAGTCAATGTATTTTCACCAAGTTATGCCTAAAAATATCGAGTATAACTTTATATTTGCCACTAGTTCCGCTTTATATTGGTAGACATGAAAAACCGTTTGAACCTTTTTCACTCAGAAAGTAGTTGTAATTTGGAATGCAGCATGGATTTTGTCTAAAGCATTAATCAAAATGTGCGAATTAGCATACCTATGCGCAGAAATTCACATATCCTAAAGGGTATCGCAAGTTGTTTGTATGGGTTCAGTATTTTTTCTTCTTTTTCAACTCACTTCACCTCACCATCCATCGTCTACCTGAGAAAGGTTTACGACTGCTTTATACGACGCGACACACTCGGGAGAAGGACATAAAAATCCTCGAAAGAAAAATAAATACATTCCCCGTAATACGAGACTGTGGGAGTGTTTCCGCTCCAGGAGATACGGCACCCAGAATATTTTCCACGAAACTTGCGAGCCGTCTTGGCGTATGTAGATGCCATTACCTATCTTTGGCATACCCAACAAAATGGGCCAGCAAAAATATACCATTTAGAATGCGCGACTGTTTCCTGTGCGACTCAGGAGCGCGGGCTATAGGGGGAAAAATTGCTTCCAGTCGAAAAACATTGATAAACTGCCGTGAAACATTGTTTCCTCTAATGGTTATCACGAGAGAGATAAATACAATGCCGAACGCGGAAGTGAAGTTAGTAAAGGGCTGGCTCAAAGGCTGCACGTTCGACTCCCAGCTCGCCCATGCCAGCTGTATTTGTCTCAGGATTATAATATCTTATAAGATCTCGGGTTATACGTTAAGTTTAGGAGTTGGAGCAATTAAGGTGGTTCACCTGTAAAATGACTCCGTCAGTCAATTCATATTCTGACTTTCTGTGGAAAAGATTTGTTCTCTGTTCGTTATAAAAAAATAGAATCTTTTCCGGAATTTTTCTCTGATATTGGAGCGAGACTAAGTGTTTTATGAATTAATGTAGTACTCTTTCTGCCTAATATAAATGCCATTTTTTCAAATTACCGTTTATTAGAAGCAAATTCTTCCAGGACATTGCGTGGTAACAACGTGTACACACCAATCCACCATAGATTTTTAGTCTTTACTAAATTACTACAATGATTGAAGTCGAAATACGTTAATTCAATAGAAATGGCGCTGCAGTAGTCCCCTATGGCTGGAAAAAGTGTTAATTAAAAACATATTTTTTTAAAGATCAACATATTTTATATCTAAATTTTGTTTTCCAATGGATAGAGCCTGTCACCTGTGAAATCTGTACAAACTAAAAGATGGAATTTAGCATTTGTTTTGACTTACACAGTCACGGTGTTATCTCTTGAATGTACGATGTGATGTAGTTGGTCAGCAGCCATGAAAAAGGTAGAGGGAAAATTGAAGGAATCGGAAATATAAGGAATGAAAAGTGAGGGGCTTTCTGATGCATTAGTGTGTAGATCTGTTACCATTGATGGTGCGGGGTAAGAAAAATGAGTCTAAAACCTATTGCATAGCCTATCTTTTATCCACTAATGTGAGAACTGCAGGTGTAACGTGACACAAAAATACTTTCATTGTTAGTAAGTTTCCTTAGCCTACAACCAATAATCGAGCTTTTTCTCCGCACCTGCCTCGAAAGTAAACGACGTAATGGTTTTTTGAGTATGAATTTACCTTTTCACATAAATAATGAGATAAAGAGATTCCAATTCTAAAAGGAAAGGCAACACTTCCATCCTAGCCTTTCTTCAAGGTCCCATGCCTATTCTGACTTTCATTTTCAACTTTTTCACACCGCCAACCTCACCGCTGCACAGGACTAGGAGTGGTCATAGCCTCCCCAGGGGATTTCTCGAGCATATCAAACCCCTCCTAATCTTGACTTTTCTCAAATAATACTTGCCCTCATCACAACCTATCTAGGCCAACGCCTCGCTCCGATTCGCACCATGGCTTAAGCGCAGGAAAGAAACATCTCGAGGAGGAGAAGATGGTGAAGGAGGAGGAAAGAAATTACCGAGATATCTAGGAACTCGGGCGATCTGCGACAATAAAGGATTATCTAAAATGGGATGGGTAACGCCATTCCGCCGGATAAAATCAACATCTTTAAAATTTACAACGAAAACCCCCACAAAAGAAACGACAACCATTAAACGATAAGGATCTCGTTCCAACCCTAGTTATAACATAGGGTATAAAACTGATAAAATCTCCCATTGAGAGTCAACCTACGTTATTTTACTATAATAACATACACACTGACTTTAGATAGGCTTAAAATGGACTAACACAACTTCTATCACTTCCGTAGTTCTAAGAAGAAAGCATGGGAAATTTTATCATACAACACCATTTCATTGCATAGAATCACGTGAATGTGCATTCTCTCTCCCTTCGTTTACTCTGTCCAAAACGCTTATTATGCCCATTCCTTTCTCAAACTAGACTTTACATCAACCTTCAGGCAACGAAGGTCTTCAACAGAAAAATGCAACTTTTTTGGAGCGACAAACTAAAGAATCTTATCGTGCGATATCTCATTTTGTAGAAATTTTTATTATTTACATTTCATCTCATTGAAATACCCAGATCTGATCTAAAGTTTTCTGTAGAAACGCCAAAAACCATTTTTCGGAATCTTTGACAATAATTCATAAAAAAGGGAAAAATGGTGTGAAATTTTTTTTGTTAATTTTTATCTAAATCTTGTCCTTTATAGGTTCATTTATCACCTACCTGTAGACAATTTTGTCACGTCCAAATGCTATAATGATTGGCCAACTTACTGTCACGCCAGGACAAGTACAATATTTTGGTGTTTTCCCTAAATAAAATTTTGTTGCAGCACAAAATTAGTAGAAGTCGTCTACGCTATGTCATAAATAATTCATAGTCAAGATATGACAGTTATAAATTCTATTTCCTATTAGAGGTTGAGTAATATTACATAAAAATGGAATATGCCGTATTATGTCACGTTGGATTACATTACTATCGATGAATTGGAGTACTGAAATGTAAAATATAAATTTCCTGGCTACAAGTTGGGTAATTATACAAAAGTCAACTTTGTAGCGAATCCCATATCGATCATGTGCCCTCCTAGGATTTATTTTTCCTAATTCCCTCTTGTTATCAGCATCCTACTTGCCCTGTACCTTTTTGAATTAGTTTGATTAAAATTATTGATCACACATGCAAATATACACTCATGATTTTTATTCAACCTTAGTTAAACTACCACCGATACACGCCACACTCATTCATCTTCAATTATAGATTAATGTAACTTGTGCATATTTAGATTCATTTTTCAAGCTTATCTAATCAAATAATAAAGAAACCTTCTCACTGTAGATACTTACGTAAGAATCGCATTTACAACTAACAAGTTTTCGACAAAAATTAAAAAACCATTCTAATTTCCCATTCGAAATTTTTTTCTAACAAATGACTGCAGACGAAGATAACCTAGTCCTGACAGTTCTTGAGGTTCGAAAATTATAGGAATAAAATCATATTCCGTCTAAATTTACTTGGAGACAACATTTGATAAATTTGAATGAATCACTGTTTCTACTATTTCAAAGGAAATACCTGTGGCCTAAAACAATGGAAAACCAAAAAGGACAACAGATGAAAAGTAGCTGGTGGCATTCAGGCAGGCGTCCACATAAAATACATAAGTAGAGGAAGCAATCAAAAAAGCACCCAAAAATATATCTATTTCAACTCGCTTTCCCGCCTCAGTTCGGCTATAAGCCGGCGCATCGCAATGTACTACCTCCGTTTCTTTTGTTTCCTGAGCGAAATCCGTTTGCGTATCACTACTTGAGCAAGAAAGCGAGAGCAAAAACTACCTGTTACTGATAGCGATTTTTAGAGAGAACCTCACCATACGTGGACCGAAAATTTACATGGGTTATACTATGGAGGACTGAAATACATAATTTTCACTTTGCGGCGTATGGAGACGTCCGCCTATAAGATTTTCGCGATTGTTTTCGTTACTCCAACTGATGCCTGACAGTTGGCAGCACAAATCGACATAGCATGTTGGCTGCGAGGGGAGAAAACGTTCCTGACCCTTTCAAGGCATCTTTAAGATTTGGGTCACGGCACATCCCTTCCGCCCACGCACTGCGGAATTGATGTACGTGACCCCAAACCATACCGCTCCGCGCATGAAGGAGTCTCCCTCAAGCATCGGCCCTTTTTTATGCGCTACATATTGATATTAAGGCTACAGCGATCATTCCATCCAATGACTCCCTTCCGGTCGAGTGAATGATTGGATGCGTCAAGTCACGTGACCAGAAAAGGCGAACCAATGCGATCAAATTGCTATGACGGACTAGATTCGGCTACGTTTCCCATGTAACCGGCTAAGGATTCCTCTGTGTTTATCGGACCTCAAGACTGAGCGATGACGCCATTAGCATGGTGAAATACGGCACAATCGACTTTTGTATTAATTTGATTAATAGCTTTCCTAATGGCTGGCACTCCATTGTGAGGTATTAAAACTCCTTCCAATGTTATTAATACACAGGACATTCCAAAATATATAAGCCATCTACTACGAGGCAGCTCATTTACCCAGATTTTTATTTGCCAATTTTTCTTCATAGACTCATCGACATTTATAAGATTTGAAACTTTCACAATCTAACAAACAAAAAAATAGTTTTCATACACGTCAAACACAAATATTTTATTAAGGTAGTTTGAGCGAAAAATCACTTCACTTAGAATTTGATGAATTTGGCCTCATTTTAAAGAAACAATTCTCATCTTTCCAATGATACAAAAATATCAACCCCTTGCCGAACTACTTTTCGAGCAATTTGCCTGTAAATATAAGTTGTTTTACATGGGATAGATTATGGCTGAGCGCTCCAGAGGGAGAATGTTGAAGGAAATAGGAATTTATAACACCTAGATTTCATCAAAAAACTAACGGTGTATCGATTGCATGTTTTCTCAACTATTTATAAAAAATAATCTATTACTCACCACAATAACTTTTACGGAATCGCAAAAAACCTACTGTTTTTCAGGGTTTTCAACCGTTCGGCGGGAAAAAATGAGTCAAGTTAGAGACTTATGTAACTTTATTTATTTAATTACAGAGATTTTTGGGCATATATAACTATATATTTGCGCCATTAATATTACAATATTTATTTTGTACTTCTTACAGAAGCTGAAATCAAAGAATAAAATTTGAATATGGTCTCCATTATGACTAGGGATCTATCTCGCTCAAACCACCTTAATCCCGCATGCCTAATACTTCAAGGATGTTTCTCGCCAGCTCCATGATTTTTGAAAAATGAAGTGAAACCCTTTTCTTCCTATTTCACGTTTATTTCTGATGATGTAGCACATTTTCTGTTTTACTAGATGTAGCTACCTGGAATAAAATCACTCAAATAAGAAAAATCTGGTTTGAGTCTGTTATTTCTTGAATAGCGTGTCAATGTTTTCACGCACCCACATCTTCCTCATTCATTTTGTGCTTTTAACGACAGGGTGGAGATGAATATCTAAAGAGATTGTTCGATACTAGCTTAAAATTATCCACTAATACATTTCAGCAACGAATTCCCAGCTATAACTCTCAAAGATTTTACTAACGGATTCGAGTCACCATGATTCGTATAATAACCTATTTCAAAATAGCAAACTACCGATACAGTTGAGGTACTGAGGCCAAACTGCAAAAGCTATATCTTCAAGTGTATGATAGCTCGAAGATGTAAAGTTTTACTCTCTCCCCTACGCATAAACAGGGTTTTAATCATAAACTACATAGCTACCACTCGCTAGACTCGAATTCCACGTCCTCAACAGCGAGAAAGCAATTAGATATCACTCACTAGCAGATCAGTCGCAATAACGCTAATCATTAAGCTTGTTATTGTGAAATAAATCATTGCTTAACATCTTCTTCGAGAATGTTTTCCCTACATGCTATATGATGTCTATTAATTTGAGAAGGAATGTGAAATTCTGACAATATTTTGCTCTACCGGGCTTAAACCGTTATTTATGAGCCTTTTCGCAATACAATAATTGCAAAGGGGACAAACCTCTCTCGTATTTCAGTTTCGAGGAGGGAAAGGGTGAATTTTAATTCTCTTTACCGTTATATTTCGGCATCCCTCATCAATCCACGAAGGCACTGTTCAAAACATAACGCAAGAACGTATCCATGACAAAACCTGAGGACAATATATATAGCGTTCACTCTATGCTAGAAAGAAATGCTTCCCAAGTATGGAGGTTGCTACAAAGTGAGGAGCACCAATCCCAATGACTACTACCATTTCCCAAACCAATCAAATACTCTTCTTTCACTGATTGTTTCCCTATGCGCAAGGCAAACACTCCAATAATACTAGTTGGTCGTTAAAGAGCCAGGGGATTTGGGCAAGGCTTGCGCGCTTAACGCTGAACTACGACCTCAAAAGGGACATCAAAAGTAATGCGCGGCCGTGGACAGGAGGGTATTAGCGCGTTTGATGGGCGATTAGTTCGGTCGGCAGGTGCGAAGGGGCCGTCAAATGCGCCGCTACGGCCCCATTAACAAATTGGGTCTATCCCGTCCGAAAGTCACGGATTCATCCCTGTGTCCATCCAGTCTCCTACCCTTTGTTTACTGAGTCCTTATCAGGGCAGGTGTGGATGGTCGTGCTGGAGGGAGGTGAAAGGCTTCCGAGCTTACTGCCACCTCAGTTCCTAATCCCTTACTCAAACACAGATTTCACCCGCGCCACAACCCTCGCGTCACCTGCAATGTGTATTCCATCGCTAGGCCATAAAAACTACCATAGAAAATGCATGTTTCCAAAGACAATGCGATGCCCACTGAATTAAACAACTATGACTATGTACGATATAAAACGTCATTATGACTGCAAGCTGAGTGGAAAGGTTTATACGACGATATCGGAAAAATTCTAATTCCGTTTTCCGATACATTCCCAATATTCCCATGTTACGCGTATGCTTCTGCTTGATGTATCTTTTATATACACAGAGCTAGATGACGAATTAGTCTTCTGCTGGGCAGAAAGACACGAATGAACGCGATCACAATTACAATCAATTCTTTAAAAATCACTTTATTCTTTTTTCTAGGGTTAAGAGCAGGGGTTCTCAAACCTTTTTGGTTCGCGGCACACTATCTTTCACACTAATGGCACACAATCCTGTTTTTATGTGTTCGTACTTTCCCAATACTTTATTCGCGGCACAGTCCAGCCATCTCGCGGCACACTAGTGTGTCGAGGCACACCCTTCGAGAACCCCTGGTCTAGAGCTTCTGGGGAGGGCCGCTGCCCCCCCTCCCCCAGAAGTCACCATGCCCTTCACTGGGTACGCCCATGATTCCTCGGTCTACTACGGCCGCCAAATACGAATCTATTATGCACACAATTATCAGGCTTGACTTGGTGGAACCACACGATATGAAAATAATTTCACTTTGTAAAATTCCACAAAACTTGAAAATGACTGTCTGAAGTCGAATCCTGGGTCGAAATAAATAAAATGTTCTTTCGAATTTTACAAAGCGAAATTATTTTCAAATCACGAAGCTATTGCCTCTCTGTAGAAAATTTTCCACGTATTAGATGAGGAAAGATACACAAGGATAATTTAATTTAATCCCACCAACGAGAATTAAATTTATGCTCACCACCACATTTTGACTAAAGTGAAGCTTAACTTACACTGTATGTAGACACTGCATGTTGTCTTTTCAAAACTTTTTCTAGTGCCGCAATATATTATAAGCGCATAATCATAACGTGATTAGCCAAGTGCTCTACTTTCCTTTGTGATATTGTGTGTTCATTGTACCTAGTTCTCTGTGTGGTAACACAGAGAACTAGGTACAATGACAAGCTCAGCAAAGGCGGTCGTATTTTTTTCCACCGCTTCCAAATTACAAAACGTGGCCGGATTTTCTCCTTCGGATACTAAAAGCTCTGCATTCCCTGCCGTTTCTTTGTGAGTTCGGGGCAGTTAGGGATAACATTAGTGTTGGGGATGGCGGATAACATGAGTGTTGGGGATGGCGGAAGGGGCGAAGTGATGATAATAGTACTCTCGTAGAACATAACTATGCGGAAAACCCTCACTGCTAACCTTCGTCCTCTTTTATTCCATCCTTTGCGGAACTTCTCTAGGGAACAAACCTTTCCCCTTTCATTCCCAAATGATTCCCAACCACGCCCTCCTCTGCCATCCCTAAATCCTCATCCCCCTAATCCGCCTCTGCCCCCGCTGCCGCTAAAACCCCTACCATCGATCGCTTCCGTCGTCCCCATATAAATGGTGAGTGGGTGGGTGATGACCCCACGTGAACCACTGACCCCTAACCCCTTCCACGAAACCACAAACGCGATCTTCCCCCTCCTCCTCTTCACCTCCCTCACGATCCCCTAGCTATTCCCCGCTCGGCCCTTTTGAAGGCCACATGGGGGACAGAAGGGCATGGGGCTTAGGACAAAGGGCCCTTTTGAGGACCATGAGGAGGGAACGAAGTGGGTGAGGCCCAGGACGAAGAGAGAGGGAGAGAGAGACAGGTAGCAAATCAAGCGAACTTGAGGGTGGGAGGAGGTGCTAGGATAAATGATTCGGATATGTTTTCACCTTCCTATAACCCCGCCCAATCGCTCATTTCCCTCTCTCAGTGGATATTCTGGCGCTCGATGATTCCCGACGATGCGAGACCTGAAAAGTGCCTACAATACGTATGTTTTTCTTGTCAAATTTGAAATACTCTGCCAGCAGGTATTGATAACATCAAAGATTTATAAGTCTAAAAAAATTCACTTCTTTGCTCAGAAAAGGCAGATAATTTTATTTATATGCTTCCATCCAGGCATTTTCATCTGTATGTATTTTTTCCCTGTTCATTATTTTGTTATTCTTACAAGGCTTTTAAATTATTATTTTTTCGCTATATGTATCCGCACTTTAATTTTACCTGTAACTGCTGCAAGTTGATTATTTTGGCACTTTGACATTCCCAGATATGTGAGACCTGAAAACGACTAGCGTGTTATGTGTTTTTGAGGCAGCTGCTGATTCTAAGAATTGGCGCGCCTTTTGAAGTATTAAAAAAATTATTCAAAACAAGATAAGAATCAAAAAAGGTATCCTAAACATATTACCTGTTCTCTTAAAACCTTTTCAGGAGCATTTATAAATAATTATTTACTACTTCGTATAAGTATTTAAGAATGTCATTGTTCATATAGATGCATTCGGGTGCCTGTTTGCCCATAGTGAGTAAGTTCGTATTTCAGTCTAGTTCTGGCGACCTTCTGTACAGCACGCACTCCTTAGTAGCCCATCTTTCACCTTCTTCACTTACATACGAGGGGTAACACAGGTCACTTACACTTCCGAACGAAGCAAATATCCCGTAATAAGCGCTGAGATACAAAACTTATGAAAACTCGAGTTCGGATACAGATTTTAAATATAACTAGTACCTACACCTAGAATAATACAATTTCCACTAAACTTTCACTAATTTTATTTTGCGTTTAGTGACACTTACTGATTACTTTTAACATATATCTATGATTTAAATCGCGATGAGAACAAAAAATTGCCTTTCTTGTCGTTTTTCAATGTCTCCTCTTTTTGACATTTAATTAAGAAAAATCTGTATATCTAATCACAATTGTACACAGTGCAGAAAAATATTTCCAAAAGTAATATTTAAATTTTATTTATTTCTAATTTGCCATTAAAAAGTTATCAATTGTATGAAACAACTTTTGATTGGTCATTAATAGTCTTAAAAACACTATCTTGGTATTTTTTTAATACTCCTTGCAGCAGCGTTTCATAGCAATCACCATCGTTAGCCCACATCACGAAATTGTTTTCAACGAATTCATAAACTGAGTATTTTAAAGGGCTTTGCAATCCGGGTGAGGTTGCCGTCTTCGCCATTCGGGTCGTAAAATCGGTGCCGCGTTGCCACTGGGGTAACGGGTGGATACCCACGCGCGAAACGCAAAAAAAAATAATTTTAATAGCACTTGCATTTATGTAGGTGAACTATTTAATTTTAAATCTGTATTCAAACTTGAGTCTACAGTGACTTACTTACGGGCCAAAAGACCCAGACCAGTGACATCTGCCGAAATCCTGCCGATTTCAAATCATCACAATAACTTGCAAAATTTTTATTTGATTTGGAAACTCGTGATTTATTTCACAAAAAAATACTCCAAATTTGTGAATTTGGCACTCAATCCACCCCGAAACGTTCAACCTTACTCACCACCCAGATTACTGCCAAGAGACCTCAAGAGTAATTTTAATTTTTTTAAGAATAAAAAAGAATATAACTTGTATAAAGATGGATTTGGATTTAAAGAAGCCATGTGAGGAAAAAATAATTTTAAGAATATTAATATTAGTCAAAAAACTACTCTTTAAGTAATAAATTTACGACTGGAAAACTGATGAATGGTTAAATGGATGACTTATGAGTTCGACAGTCAACTCGTCACCACTAAATTCGTGAGTGTGCACCCGTAAGACTAGAAAAGCGTGAATTACACTAAAACTATTGACGCTTGATGAGAGCGAGTGCTGACACAATTATAACGAATAGACAACATTGTCATAATAGGGAGCCTGAGTTTCGTTATTTCACATCAGGTCATCATTCAAATTAGGTTCAATAGGGTCTTATACATGTTTACAGCTAAGTAAAATTTACTTATTTAAGTAATGGTTGGTTCCTTCGTAAAATTTTAATTCATAGTAGGTGCATCACATATGATATTATAATCGTGGATCAACAGGAAATTTAAACGAGATGTATCATTTAATTTTTTCACATCATATAAGTCTAGCGTGAGGTCAGGCGTCTGGAAATTGTGTACGCCGGTCCGCGCGCGATGCAGTCCGATTAGAAACTCCAGGATGCGCGAAATGAAATGATATGTGCTCCAGCTGGTCCTTTTTCGTTGCACATCGACGGCGCTCGCTCTTTCTCCCTTCTTCTGCATCAGCACTAGAATGTCCTACGATGATGACGATGATGCTTTCGTCTACTTTTCCCCATACCCCCTTCGGATGAGCTACACCCACTTCCGGAAGAGAGCCTCCAAGCTGCTTCACCCGGTCTACCTCCTATTCGATGCCGCCACGAGCGAGAAAGAATGTAAGAGATAAAGACGAAGAAATTTCTGCTCTCTTGCACCCGGACGTCGGGCAACCGAAGCACGTCCGCCATTCGGGCTACTCGCAGCGCCGGCTGAATCGCCTCTCGGCCGCTGTCCCCATTACGCTCTTGAGCTCGGCCGACGCTCCCGCGCAGACGACCGCATCATAAATAAAAACATCCACCGAGTCCATTCCGACTGCAAGCCTCAGCGGAATAACCAGGAGACGTTCGACGGTGAATGTATCTCAATTCCGTCGATGGTCACGCACTCCCAATCGAGGATGGGATGGTTACTTTGTCATGGGTCTCTCCGGAAACATCCGAGGATAAAAAACGCGGAAAAGAAAGCGCAAATTATTCATCGAACATCGGAAGCGAGCTCGATTGTATAGCCTCACGTGTCCATCATCTCGCACATTCAACTTCCGGGCGTTAACGCGTGGAATTTCGTCGTAAAAAAGAAAGCACTCGACTCATTCGTATAACAGAGTTCCTAAATCGCTGACCAAGTGTGAGCTAGTCAGTTACGCCACCAATCGTCACGTTTCATTGGGCGACTTTCGAAGGCGAAAATTTGAGAATATTATCACGTGATAGATTGTTCTGCGTGAATTTTCATTCGTAGCGAATAAATAACACCGTGATAGTCGAGTGAATAGAATTTTCGCGGGCCTTGATAGACAACACTCACTTTAAGGTGTCACCTTGTAATGACGTTTACTTATATCACTGATTCTTACCCCCTTATAAGAGATTTCATCACGGATAAAGTAGTTCTGACGCTTCATAATTATGCTGTTAAAGTTATCAACAAATAATACGGAACTTAGGTTCTAAGTGAAATACTCTGACGCAAATATAGCAAACAAAGACCAATGCATGGCAGATACGCAAAATATACATTAATATACACTACGTTGAACATTATTAGCTGTAAAATCTTAAGCGGCCCAGATGAATTAAAAATAAATTCATTTCACAGAACGTCTAGAATTATTATGGTTACAACTCTACCAAAGCAAGATTTACGAGGGATATCGACTAGGGAAATGGGCCCGAAGCTAGAGGGATCGATAAAGACTTCGTAAAGGCTCCAGTAAAGAATTTATTTCTCGAAAATGTCCGGAAGTCGGCAAAAGCAGAGGCGTGGAGATTAAAAGGAAAATGGGAATGAGAGGGTACTGGAATGGAGGATGATATGGGAGATAAAATGAACGGATAGTGTAACTAAAGAAGAGTTTCAGGACCATGTGAATGGCAATCTGGACTGTAAATCAAAGTTAAATATAGTCAGAGAAACATAAGTGGAATAATAATGCTACAGTTACTTAGCGCACCGACAACTTTTTTCCAAGAATTCTGAACTGAAATATCTTCGCCTAGGATTCAGAAGTATTACGAGGTAATCGGGTATTTACGATGATGCGACGGTATTGATTGTACTGCACCGTTGTCACAGAAACACATGTTCAGTAATTACAATTCAATTCAAGACAACACAACGCGCGGTGGGATACCAACAAACTGCGCATTTCCATCGGAAACATGACTTACCTACGAGCTAATTGGGTCACCTACTCACCAGGATACATGTTAAAGCGCATATATATCGACTGTGGTAGTGTGTTGAGTTGAAGCGTATTTCTGGTAAATTCAACGCAGAACATTTCCCAACTAAGAAATAACTGAGAAACTCTAAGAATTGCGAAACTGGCTGAGTATTAATTTTAACGGAGTCATCCGCTACTGATCACAATGTGTGAAATTTAGAAAAAAAAGTATTCTTTTCACTGTGAATTTCATACATTTGATTATTGAGAGTAGATCCACATGAGAGATAGAATATTCATTACGCTGGAAACGTTCATAGTACAAAAAATGGTGTAAATAGGGTAAAATATTGAGAATTTAAAGGCTTTTTTAAATCTTTCCATGGAGAGAGATTTTGTATTCAGAGATGTTCACAGTTAGCTAGAGGGTTTCAGCGTTTTTCAATACTGATCGACATGCAAGAAATGCCTCATGAAAGAAAACTTATTTCACATGTTCCCAATCATATGCATATATCATATTTGCGTATTAATGCTATAGGACGGAAAGGGATGGTAGCCGCTAAGTACCCGTAGGTTACTCTCAATACAATTGTTAGTAGAAAAACTCACAAGGTTCAGGCTGACGTTGAGGATGTTATTTGAGCCCCATTCTAAATTTGTAAAACAGACAAGAGCAAATTACTCTATATTGAACAGAGAGATGTGAAATGTTTTTCTGTTCACCCAACATTTACGACAAAAACAGAAACAGCGAGACACTGAACAGACAAAACTCGTCGCTATTCTCTTTCCCTCCTTCCCACAGTTCCTTTTTCTTCTTCTTTACCTTCTCCACGGCAGGTCACCTGATGTCCCCTGCTACACGCCTGTTCATGACGATTTATGACTGGATACTTTTACACCCCAGGTATAATGTGAGCAAAAATAGCGTCCCTCCCATTTCTGCACCTTTGGTCCACCGGCATTAAATATCTACCCTCAGCATCAGTCAATGTTTCACTCTTTACCCCTTTTTAGCGATGCTTACGATTAAGATAAAAACTGCAGTTTAAGAATTGAAATATAAAAATTGCAAATACACAAGTCACCGGATGACAGCAAGGCAAAACTTTAACTAATTCTCGATTTTTTAGTGATTTTTGTCTTTTATTTCGCTGAGGCGCTGCGGGCATTGTGAGTGAGGTGGCAATGTACTTATTTGTAGTGATTCTATTAACGAAGAAAGATCATGATGGACAAAAATTTAGTATTCACAAAGTTATTTTAAAACTGCTAACTCTCAGACTCGATCAAAAACTCTGTTTCTAGTGAAGTTATCGATCCCGTTCGAAGTCATTCCATTCAATAAATCCACGCCAAAAATGTTCCCATCTCATATCGATTTTCCTTTAATCCTCAAAACTTACCATAAAATCCAGCCACCTGGCCACAAGTAGACAGGATGATGTAATTTGAGAATATGCTCATAGACAAAAAGAAGGAGATTTTTACTCACCTGCAAAGAAAATTAAAATAAACTATTAGATCAAAAATACAGAACAGCAGTTTTGCAATGTTAGATTAATGAACCGAAAATAAGGGTGTATTTTTGATTGATTCTTTTAATTTTTAACAAATATACGAATCAAAAGCATCTTTTACATTTTGAAAACTCGAGAACACCAAGCACCTGAACCATTATTACATTAAAAGTTGTCCAAAACAATATTCCAGAAACTTTTCTTCATATCCCAGCCTTAATTAGTTTTTTTCTGACTTCTATCGTTCTACATGAGCCTGAATATTACCTGAAACAGTGAACTATCAAGTAACTGATGCAACTGACTGCCAATTAACTGATATATTGGATCCAACTCTAATTCGAGATTATATGAGGCTTTTGACACAAACGAGCCCAGGTTTGCGGCACTCCAATTAATCCTCGAAATAGTATAAAGGTTACTCCATATTCGTACCTGAAAATTGATGTGAGTCGCAGGAGATTAGATAAACTCTCGCAGAATCCTCCACGTAATAGGAAACCGAGCTACTCCTATTTGGGGGAACTAGGTTTCGTCGAAGGCTCGGGACTGCCGACGCTAATTATACCAGCTTAGGCTCTCGTTGGGACCACTATAGGATTTGTTATCCGTAACGAACGGTGCACTGCTCGTCAATAGACATTCAAATTCCTTTAGGATCCGTTATCCGGAAAGGACTTGAAACTTTCGAGGCACGATAATGACGAAATTATGGCGTCGCAGCCTCGAAAAATCCCGATAACGGCATTCAAAAAATTGGAATAGTCTAGGCAGTGACGTCAAAACCTCGATATTCTCCTTCCAATAAGCCCCCAGAACAGCGCCAAAAATCTCTCACCTGCGGAGTTATTCCTTCGCCCTAGTTCAGACGCATCGTCACTAAAATCCAATACCGGTAATCCGGCAATTATTCTTTATGAGCATACTCGCTCGGTAAACACGTGCACAATCAATGAATAAGGAATAAATGCATACGGATACTCCATATAAGAGAAACTAGACTCAAATGAAATGACAGTGCATACACTAAGGTATGCAGTGAACACTGTACACCTGAAAGTAGCATTCCTTAAAATCTGATCGATTCATTCATTTGGTATTCTACTCATTGTTTGCTAGCTTTACAAGGCGGTCACTAACTTCCCCAATGTAAATTATTATTTTATTCCCAGACAATATCTAAAAGCCCTCCATCAAGCCTTCCTTAGGCTCCTCATATTTTCTGCCTCACTTTATACCGTTCAAAATTCCGTCCTATAATCAATGTCGCTGCCTTGTCTGAATCTACGCCACTATCTTCCTTTATTCAAAAGCCAATATCACTGCGAAAAATGCACAAATGACTTGGCACGCAGTCACGCGCACGGGTGTACATATATACACCAAAGAAATGAAAATCACCACGAAAAACAAATCAAATCAGTATCTTCCACTACCAGTCAGGTGTCCTCTGGGACTCAGGCTGCCGCGCTGGTACGGCCCCCTACCATGTCGGTGTAGCCAGCCCCACCTCCTCGTGGTGCAGAATGGGTGCCGTTCGCGGTAGCTGACGGTGCTCTGACGAACAATGCGGCCCGGCCGGACGACGGGTGGCCACTCCGATTCTTCCTTACTCATAGGATGAGTCGTAGCCAACGCAGAATGAAAAATGCTTGTTTCGCGTTTCAGTTTAAGCCCTTTATTATTAAGGCAATTCATGGCACTAGGGTCCAAAGCTGCCCCTTCCCGTACCCTCCTCCCTATCCTTGTTTTCCTTCCAACTTCCCACACACTTCTTCGAACCGGGGTATAAGCGAGGGCTTGCAGACCTGAGGAGAAGGTGGTCCCTGCGCGGAAAACCCGCTCACCAGGTGCCAGTCAGGTGTGTTAGCTAGTTACACCACCAAACCATTTTAGTACAAGGCGATCCATCATCTCTGATCCTTCCTCGATACAGTACTCATCCTCTCTATTCTTCTCCTCACACATCTCTATTCATCTCCTCACACATCTCACATAGCACGAAAGGTACGATTATCGCCATATTGCTTATTTATTATATATCATCTGATTGTATTTAGTTTGGCAAGTTTTTTTTCGTATTTTTTTATTTTGTTAATTTCTTTCACATAAAAGTCTCAATGTATGAAATTGTATTTGTTCCATTGGACACGGTCCTTGAACAGGAATAAATTTATTTATTATTATTATCAAATCAAAAAACTAGATGAAAAAAAACTTGGAGGGGATTTGTTAATGCGGCTAAATATCGCCTAAGATATAGATGGCCCTGAAAGTAAAGAGTAGAGTAATCAACTCAAAAAACTTCAGCCTACGCACATACTCCCTCCGTAATAATCAAGTGCCCCATCTGTTACCCTCTTTAATATGACATTCTTTTTCACTACACCCTCCAGCCACTTTAGCTGTCTTCTGCACATCTATCACCGATTCTTGTAACTTTGCTGCCGATTGGGACAGCCTCCTAGGGTCGCTTCGTCTAAATAGAACCCGTAAAATTCATACCAAAACCAAATATGTACAGAAATTGCAGTATATTTAATGGCAATAAAACATTAAGTATAAATAAAAAGCGAAGAATTGAATCAACAAAGGAAGCGGTTACAAAGAGGTTGAATTGAATAAGGTGGAAACTGAGAAAATACATCGAGAAAGTATTAGTTAAAATCCTTAAATAGACCGCAGCGTTGCAAAGTAGATAACCACTGCGTAGAGGAGAAGGCTGGAGTAGATTGGAGGCTTCTCAGATGTGAGAAAGGAAGAGGATAGAAATAAGACGGAAAGAAAGACGAATTAAACGTTTTTCTAGATATGGTCCGGGAGGACAGGCGGCTAGGAGGAAGAGGTAAGTGAAGTAAACGGAGCACTTTCTGAGATGTAACGACGTACTGAAGTGGGTAATAAATGAGAGAATGATGGGCAAGCGTGGGTGAGGTTGGAGAAGGATAATAATTTTCCCCGGTAATCAATTTTAAAAAATATCCCATATTGAAATCATATTTCTATGAATAAAATATTGTTTGTGACGAAATATTAGGAAGGACAGTGCTTGAACCAATCAATCATTTGGTAGAACACCTATGGTGATACATCACTGAATTATTCAATCCCGCCAGACTCGGTAGCGGTGGGGTTGAACCCTCGTCTGCTAACTTAAGGTAGTGGGTGTGAGTCCCGCCTCAGTAGTTTTCCATCATTTAGATTATGGATATGAGTGCTCACCTAAATAACTTGAATTGGCACTAATTGCCGAAAGCTGACGTCAACAAAGAAATGATAACAACAAAAGCCGCGATGATAAACTCCCTTGATAGTGTCCGGCTGAGCAGTGCCCCATCCCTTCCTCCAAGACTCTCAAACCTTCTCCCCCAAGGACCATTTCCATGCGAGTCCACAGTTCCAGCGAGCCCACTCTCCTATTTCTTCCCATCTACCCCATGGCCCCCTGTCCGCCCCAAAACACACTTCAATTCTCTCTCTACGACTCCCGCGAGTCACCCTCCCTCGCCCCACTCCCTTCCACGCATGTGAAAGGCGGAGGGACCGAAGGCGACCCTCCTCCCTCCCGTTAGCAAGCGGCAATTTCACACTCCCCGCCCGGCATGGAATGAAATGGCCCCGACCGCCGCTCGGAACTTCCCGCGACCGAGGGCGGAGTAATCATCAGGTCGCCCCTGACCCAGCGCGACTCTAGGTGCTGCCCTCCGCTCCCAAACAGTGGAAGAGGAGGGGAGAAATGAAGGCGTGGGCAAAAAAGTAGTTCCTTCTTTTTTTCATTATTTTCGGGCCAGAGGGTTTTAAAGTGATTATCCCGGTGGCGAGGGGGGTTGGAGTCGATTCCGGGCTCTCCTCCTAGCCACCAATTCTTTTATTCTATTCCTGTTCCATGCGCTTCCGAAATGTTTTTTTCCTTCCCTACGCTCAAGAGAGACGTGAGGAGTCGACGAAGTATAGGGAATGATTACCAGGCACCTTCCTCTGATTTCCTTGGTAGACTTGTATAGTGACTGCCCAATAATTGAGTGACGGCTACACATATGTTAAATTAGAGAATAAAGGAATAATATGGCGAGAGAGCTCAGGAGAACATTGAACTCATCAAAATGTGCAATAGGCCACAGTGAAAGGATCAGCCATGACGTTTATACACCGAAAAAAGTAGAATTATTAAAATAAAATTGTCAGGATACTATAATAAGTTACCTAAATATACAAGAACTTAAATTATCCTTCAAAAACGGAGCACCCTATATAATGTCACCGGACAGTCTCCGAGCGATTACATATTTGGGTGGATCATTTTCTGCAAAAAATAAAAATTACATTTAATTACGCCAATATTCCATTTATTTTCTTCTTCGATCCATCAGTCAATACTAGTATAAATATTCTAACAAATGAATGTTTAGTCCTCGGGCACTATTATTTTTCCATTGCATGATCCTCCCCAAATTTCCTCCACACAACTGTCTTTTGCTAACAATAAATCTCCAAATTTTATACATCTTTTTCCGACCTTCAAACGCCCAAACATCTATTCACCTTCTCTCCCTTTCGCTATTAACCAACACTTGCCCTCTATTAACCTCTTCAACACAGCCTCATCTCTCAATACGCCCTCAAACCAATTTGGCTGCCTACTCATTATCTCGGACACCAATTTCTTTTCCTCCCCAACCATTTGAAAATTTTGGAGCCGGCAACAGACTCACCTACAAGTTTGTCCTTTTGTGTGCCCTCCCATCCTGCCCCGAGCCCTATCGAAACGCACTCTTCCTTCCTTTCGTTTGAGAGACAAATATAGAAAGTGTTTGGCGTCTAAGGAATGGTTGCGAGGGCAACTTACTCAGATCGTACAATCACCTCGCAGGCCGTACCGGTGATCACAAGGCTCAAATGAAGGCTTCAACATCATCATAGTAACTCAACTATATGAATGGTTGGTCCTTGAACAGTCGTTTATATACTTTCCCGGTGAGAAAGTCTTCTGTATCGTTTCCTCCACAAATTATCATTTTTTTGTAATACTCAATCCGTTCTAAAATCTTTTTATCCTTTCTCTCCCATTCGTTTCTCCAAAATTGATATTCTTCCCCTCTTGCTTATGTACTTACTTTTTACTCCCCCTCTAATCATCCTCTCCGTCACCATACCGTCCCCTCTAAATGCGTACTCCATCCACCTTTACGATATCCTACTCATTTCTCAAATCAGCTTATTTCTACTATTAATATCTTCAGCTATTACCAACCTATTCTCTATATTCATCTATCTAGTGATTGCCCGAGGATCAGGAAATGGCTAAAACATCAGATACTAAATATAGTTACACTATGGAATAGCAGGTGCTATTCCATTGTCTCGAATACCATTCATTATTTAATCACGAAGGGATCCTCATATCAAATAAATAAATAGATGGAACCAGACGACACGATAGCTGGGGTGACTCAACCGCAACCCCCTCCGAAAAAACGTTAAAGAGCACTAACCATAATAAGCATCTTCACCTTTCCATTTTTCTCCTCTTTTAGTTGTATATTTCGTATTACGTCCATTTTTATCCAGAAGACCGACATTTTATAATAATAAAATATTATATATAATTATAACGTTAAAATATTTTCTCGAAATTAAAACCGATGCTAACATGTTTATCATCAACATCTTTCACGTTAACTAGCCAACAGTCAATCTAACATACAAAACTCGAACTCTCAGTCAACAGCAAGTTAACGTAATTACTACGTTACCCCTTGGTAACGTCAATCAGGCACAAAACTGGGACTAAATGTCGCATACTTCTAGATTATGTCTTCCTGATCTGACTTTAAAGCTGCTCACGGTAAAGATACGTGTACAAGAATCAAGAAGGCGATACCGTTCACAGGACAAATTCAAGGATAGAGGAGCAATCTGCAGGTGCCCGCCGCATCAGAAAATGCCCCTTTTGCCAGCACACCGTTGCGCCACTCCACGCGACAAGTGCCGCTCCCAGACGAGAGCGCCACTTCTCGAAGGTGCCCTGGTGTTCCCTCCCTTGGGAGGAAAGGGAGCGCATATCAGGGATATAATTGGATGACGCAAAAGTAAAACAGCCAAATGTCCACGTAATTTAATTTCCCGCTAGACTTCAATCCACTTCAAGACTGGGGAAAAAACTACTTACCCGATTTTTCACATTTAATTGGGCACGGAAAGCACATGCCCTAATTAAAATCCTCAAGACGAAACTCGGGGTCAAATCATTTCATGCGTTTTGTTCCTAACTAGAAATGAAAATTCAGTCAAAATTCAGGCTCTGTATGCGCATTTTAAATACCTTCCATTTTTTCATTCGAGACTATTTCTTAATATTAGCACTGAAATGTTTAGTATAAAATATGTTAGATATCAAACGTTTGCTTATTTTAAGAATATTTAACATATAATGAGAAAATTGCAAAAAGATTTTCTGTAGCAAGTATAAATATGGAACTGTGACGGTTTTATCAGTGTGATCGTGACAACGGCGTACAAACATGGAAGGGTTGAATAAAAATAGTGTTGAAAACGAAACTTTGAGTTCAATTTATAATGCAACCCAATGAAAAATAGTGGCAAATGAAGCTGAATAAATATTTCCATTTGAATTTTTATAGAGTAAATATCTTGGAGGACAGCCCTCTCTCAATCCAAAAGTTTCATTGGTGGACTCTATTATCTACTTATAAGACCATGTCCATACCATAATATAATTAACAACTGAATCAGTCTCAGGATTAATTTTTTCAATCTCTGTTAACCTGGTTTGACTCATAGCAACATATCAACCCTGATCGTTGCATCTTTTATAACCCTCATCTAATGAAAAATATTCATTTCGGAACACAAATCAAGCAATATTTTTCCGCACTAAAAATACGCCAATTTTTTAGCTGTTTTCACGTTATGAGTAACAGTTTCACAGTCACTTTCAAGGTGGTGTTGAACGGCTATTTGATACCTACAGAAACATGGGTGTTCAGAAGATCTAAAATATAAAACGCCACTTACTGACATGAAAATTACAGTCATCTGCTGAAATCTGGGTAGGTGTATTGAATATATGGCAGAAGTATTCTACGTGATTTGTGTTACGAGACTTTCTCGTTACTGTAAACAGTTATTCATTAGATCCACATTCACTTATACTCAAAGAGATGAATAAATAAAACATTTCAGGAAAGAATTAAAAATTACTGCGATCCATTTGGATGAAACGAAGTGCCTAGGCTTACGTTAACTCACGAGGTGTTGAAAAGCTAGGAGTGATCACGTTGTCCTCCGAAGTGAATACCGAGACGATGAGAAGCCAAGCGCAGGAAACCCGCACGGAGAGACAAAATAACGGCCTGGGCCATTATTACTGTGGCGAACTCGCGTTATTTGCTACCCGAAGGGAAGAGGACGGTGGAAGTTCTGCCCAGCTCTTCCGGATGAACGTCATTTGGAGGCGACGATGGAGAGAGAAGTGGGAGCGGAACAGCGTCACCCATATACATGTAGGTACTCCCACGGGGTGGAAGACAAGTACTCGTTGCGCGTACATATGTGAACGACCACATGAAGAGGGCGACCCCCTCCTCCATACCTATCCCCCCCCTGAGCCCCAACGCCGCCCCCCCCTCTGAAGTTTCTGGAAGCTTCTCACACGCCACTTAATATTCAAGAAGTTTTCGCCTCCCAGGCATCGGGTAAATAATGCCGCTTCTTAAAAATTTCCTACAATATGTACTTTTAAAAAATACGTCGCATTAGGGAAATACGATAGAGCTGTCTCTCCTCGGGCATCAATTAATGATATTCTCCATTCGAATATGGATTATAAAACCCCTCCCTCAGGATCGGCAAGAGTACCTACACTTTATACGAAACACTATTTCAAAATAAAACTCACAATTTCACAATAAAATTTTCACAATAGTTTAAAATATATAACAAAAGTTTCACAATAAATAAAACTCCCCATATTTTACCCAAGGAGAAGTGGCTACACAAGAGTGCCAAATGGATACTCAGTCGACTCCTCAGAGATCTCCTGGCTGCCCTCAGAAACTGTGTATGCACATATTCATTTGGGACAAATTGTGAAGTCACTTTCCGTAGGGTGTGGCCAATACAGATTAATTTTCGAAACCAGTAGAGGTCATTTGCAACACCACTCCTAAGTCAAAGACTCGACCATAAGATTTACAATGTTAAGAGATGACATTTGAACTAGAGTTCAGTATAATTAGCACTATAATGCTGAGGAGGAATAAAAATACAGTCGTGCTCATAGTAATATGTATTATTAAACCATTTAGAGAATGTATTCCATTCATTGTACTTTTTGTTTAACCAATTGCTTGATATGTAGATCAAAGATGAGGAATAAGAATTTTCCCTTTGTGGGTGACCTATCACTGCAACCCTTGAAAATATGCTCCTATTTATAAATTTTAGACAAAGATGTATTGCTATAATTAGAAATTATCACACTTTTGTGTTCTAAAAACCTATATATGGAAAGTGGCAAAACCTTAAAGTTTACATGTTCAAAGTAACATTTTCAATTTTAATGACACCAAAGTAAAATCATAAGTGAACAATATCTCAATGAAAACTGCAAACCAAAGAATAAATAACGTAAATAGCCATATTAAATAATATTGTGATATTAATCTTAATGATGATGACACCTTAGTGTCTACCTTACTGCTAACTATGGTGCCATTAGCTGATGCCTTATCACATTTCAGAAAACCAAAAACTGAATTCTCCTATATGTATATAATAAACTTATACTGCAGTATCAACGAATACCAACACCTAAAATGTAGAAAAACGAGTTAAATATCCCAGCATAACAGAACTGAAAACATAAATTTTCAGTAGTTACTTAATATTACCTACTAATTTAATACGTATGTGCCAACAACTATTTTATCAGTGATGCATTTTGCCTTATGTGCCAACAACTATACATCAGTGATGCATTTTGCCTTATGAAAAAATATTCAGCTTAAATATTATAAAATTTAAAAATATTGAAAACATCCTTATCTCATAAAATATTTTAATAACCAGAGAATGAACTGCTTTGCTTGGTATGAATTAGCTCAAATGTAATGAGTTCAATTTAACAGCTATAAATTTATACTCTCAGTTGGTACATATGAGTATCTTGCCTTGTTTTGGTATAAAATGATGTATTTACAAATTAGGATCACAGTGATCCGTATTCCTTCAATGGCGTAGTGTTTACGAAAATTTCACGTGGAAAGTCAGGGAGAATCCTCTGCATAGAAAGAAAAAACTTCGGTATCTACCAACATCATCTACCCAAGTCATTTACGTGCGCACGCTCTCGGACATACAAAATCAGGGAAGTAGTCACCGCATATTCAAGGAATCTCAAATGTATATTTCCTTAGAGTTTATGAAGTCAGCTTCCCGGTAGATGGCCATGACCATGCTCATTACCAAGGTAGAATATGAGACAAATTGCACGAAAGTTACTTCATACAAGGGTTCCCCAATAAATGTAAATTCCAAATGTTAGGAAATTAAAATGAGAAATTAACCCTTGACATAATGATTGACCAATGAGTAACATTTCTTTTTCCACAAAATCCGTATCTGAAAGAGAATAGCAAAGGTAGGTTGTAGACATAAACTTAAGAGACTATACTACAGGGTTGAATTTAATATATATTTTTGTCAACCTAATAATGAGTTAAATGCGCAGCTTTGGAGTGTGTATCATAAATGACTCCATAAGGGGTTACTGGAACAAAATGTTCGGACCTTCTCTAAGTGATACTATGGAAGCATCTCAATAATGTCACAGTTTACCACTATTCCAACCGTTAACAAATGGTTAGGAGTTCGTTCCTCTTATGACAAAAGGTAGGATTTATCAAATTTAAAGGTACTCATTATAATAATAAAACGGTTGGTCAATGGGTTGACCTCTTCATAATTATATATGTTCATACAACGCCTAGGAAGATAACGAAATACGAATTCACTTATTTTGCTTGGATCACATATCTCACGAATAAAACTGCTCTCGGATAGCGTACTCCATAATATAAATTTACAGATACAATTTATGAGCATCAGGAGAGTAATTACACTGGAAATAACATCGCCTTCCTGTAATGTTCCTCCAATGAAGTTTCTTTGCTGAAGGGATTTGTGTGTTTCGTTTCTCAGAGCTTCCGCTATCACGATAATCACCAAAACTAATAGTAAAAACAAACTTTGGCACATTATCAACGGAGTAATACAACGAACGAGGTACTTCACCCCACGCAAACGAAGTATTAACTACACTGTATGAAACATGCACAGTACTGTTTACTTTGTCTACAACGGAAAATTTCGTCACCAAATAACCCCATATTAGTGTAAAATGTTATTGCTAGTCTAGAGAGGGAACCGTATCACACAGACATACCGATAAAAGATAAATCCTCATTGTAACCACTTTTATTTGCAATCAAACAAGCGAAATTAACACATGGCCATGCCTGGGAAAGTTGAATTGTATGTACACAACACACGTGATCGGCAAAAACATTGTCTTGGTGTCGCTTTTGGTTACGTCACAAGTACCCTAATAGCTCCATGGCCACGCCACCTACCAGAGAGCGAAGGCGTTGGCGGGCGTTGGGCGTTGGCGCCAGTGTTTCGCGAACGTAGTCGCACGCCTACAGAAATCAGTCGCAAATCCCGCGCCAAGTGAAAGAGGGCCGAGAGCAAAGGATTACCCGGCAAGGAGAGGAGTTCGAAGTTCTTCGAGAAGTTTCCCTAATGAGAGAAATTAATATACCACGGTATCCACGAATACTGTTTCCTCAGGAAGAGCATTCCCTATTTTTCAAGAACTAGAATCTAGACTCATCGGGCCCTAGAACAGTTCCCAAACTAACCGTGTAATTATCACATTTATAAGGAGTATATATCCAGCCTAAGATGTAGTGAGGTCGGGTGCATACATACATATATAAACCAAAATTCACGGCGTGGGAGCGTGAAATGAGATAAAGGCCAAGGAGTTCAGGTACCCTTTTAAAAGGCAATGCGTCTCTCCCGTAAGGGCTCCCCAGGGGTCCACTAGATTAGACTGCGTGGATGAGATGAAGAACACGACCGTGGCGCCAGAGCGGCGGAATAGCTAAAACCGAAGAGTAAACTTTGGCTTCCCTGAGAAAATTATGAGAAATGCTATATTCATCGACTACGGATTCTCGCTTGCCGCAACTTACCGACATCACAAACAAAATTCCACTATATCATAGGAATTTTTGGGAATCATTATAAGACGAACAGATATGCATTCAGGAATAATGTTGGTTGGTTAATTGGGGACGCGACCGACTACTGAGAACATTTGCACCACTTGGCGGAAAGGGAAGGACATTTTTGCGAATGAAGGACGGGTGGAGACAAACCTGTCATTCGCATTGGCCCACTCTTTAAGAAAGCCGCCTAAAATTACAGAATTTAAGTCACTAACATTCTCAATACATGGCACCCAAGTAGTACTTGGGATCCCGCTGAAATTATTCTGACAAACTGGTAGGATTCGAACCTGAGACCTTGGGTTGAGAGGCCAGAAATCTAGCCACCATACCAACCCGATTCCCGGAAGGAGATAATTCACTAGGTTTTTCATCTCAAATTACAGTTAAAACTTGGGTTCAAACTTTCTAACTTAATTAATATTTTTAATAAGAAAAACTTTAAAACATGGCGCGTAAAGTAGAAGATAACCATGAAAGAATATGTGACGATTATGAATACTTATCATAAATATTAAAGATATTCCTTTCCTGACTATAACCATATATAGACGCCGGAGAGGACGCGCATTGCTATTCTACATCAACATCTTCGCTGTACACCGCGAGTTGCCGAAAGGGCGGGAGACAGGGGTTAAGTCACTAGTAACTCTTGTGGTTTTGTTTTTTAACATTCCTTTCTTCGATGACTCTCAAATACTTGCTGAACATTCTATGCGTGGGCTTAATAAAGTAAAACAGCACCATGATTTTATTTCCCCATTCCGTTTGTGAAAGTCGCACTAAGGAACTGGCAAGATTATACCTACTCATTGCGAAAATTGTACAAATGATATGGTACGTCCTTAAGCACACGGGTGCAAGATAAAGCACGGGTGCAAGATACAGGTGGAAATTCACTATAAAAAAACTTAGTTGATCTAACTGAGATGAATTAAGATAGCTTGATGGTGTAACTGGCCAACACCTCACCCACAATTGGAAGATCCAGGATCGAATTCGGGTCGATTGGTCTCCAATGGCAAAATTTACACGCTTTAGTTTCAAGATTTGGCATGTATTTTAAAGGTGTAAGGAGTCAACACTGGGCAATAAAAAAATTAATGGGTCGGAAAATATGGTCATACCGTCATATGCATCACGTTCCGCAGGGACGAAAGCGTGCTACCTTAACTCGGATACGTTTTCCTTGCACGGAAGCTTTGAACGATACATACACGTGGTCCAAATCTTGCCACGGTAGAACTCAGGGCAAAGAACTGTATACTATGTCCGCCCCAAGCTCCCAGAGGCCAAATGGAATTAGAGTGACTCCTTTTTGTCTCCTCCCCCTCCACCCGATCCAACTTATCTCACTCCAAGCGCACATTCTGCCTCGCGAAATATGGCTCTCCTAAAAGTTAATGGCACTGAGATGCGCGGCACGTGACGTCATGGAGGAGGTGAGCCACGTGGAAGGGGAAAAGAGGGGATAATGAAAGGGAAAGTAAGGAAGATGGTAGCCTCCCCAGGGCGAGTAGGGACGCCACTATAGCATCATCATATGTATTATGCCAAACAAATAGTAGATCCATTGCTGGTCCCGTCCACGATTCCCCAGACCTTTATCTGAATTTTTCAACGCAGAACTCTTTTCCAGATACTACATCACTTTTACACTCCCCGTATCCTTTGACTCTTTTCAAACCGTTCAAAATTACTATTCTTCAACGCTCTCTCTCTCTAATGGTCATTCAAGATCCTTCCCTCTTCAAAACGTCGTTTACCCTTCGATATGTAAGTACTCCAACCACGTTTAATGGTTCATCTTCATTTCTCCTATCACCATTCTCTAATTTTTTCAATATGAAATGTCACTTGATTTCCTCCCCACTCAGCTAACTCTTTACATCCTTCTCCACATCAGAATCTCAAATGCTTCCAGTCTACACTTATCCTCCTTTCGTGATGGCCCAAGTTTTATTTTCAATGAGCTGCATCAGAGGGCATCTGCAAGTATGTATATAGGGACACATTTAAAAGTTACCGACGTAAGAAATTTCCCAACATTTTCGCAAACAATGGCACACAGCGAATATTATTCTTTTCACATAATAAAACAGCATGTCAACATTCCCGATGCTGGAGCCAATGCCGCAATTCAATGTGCATATTAGTCGTCATCGTCTAGGTTGCAATTCCAAACATTCTTGATTTTCTGCATGCTGATTGGCGGGCCGTCGCGTCATCATGCACGTAGCTCAAAAGTTTTTTTCATTTGTTAACGACATATTCATAAAACTTTGCACGCTGATTGCTGCTCATGCGCATAACTAACGAAGAATATTAGAAATAACAACGAAATGGGAAAATTGATACGTGAACCCTACAAACCAGGAAAAGATTAAATCTAGATTTAACATAGATACTTGCCAACATTAGATCCAGAAAAAAATCTAGATTTAATCTAGCTTGAAGTAGGTGATTTGTCCGCTACATGACGTATTAAATCTAGATTTAATATAGATTTTCGCGATCTCATCTGGAATTTTTCACGGATTTAATCTAGATTTTTAAATCTTTTCAACGAAAAGGCAGCCAGGAGGGGGATTCAATATACAGATTCAATGTATTTCCAAATCCTAAAAAAAAATCTAGATTTAATCCTTTTCTGGTTTGTAGGGAAGTTATGCTCACTCCATAAGAATCCTAAAATATTGAAGATACTGAAGCCGCAACCGGTTCCGAGTGCCCAAGGAACCCAACCTTTTGCTGAAAAGAAACGAATATGATTTTTAAAGTGGTTCCACCGCGACCGTGTGAGTCAAAACAAATGGTAAATTCCAACTTTTCGTTTCATTGGTTAATCAAACTCTGCCTTCGCTGATGGCATGAGTAAGCTATTGAAAGCCAAAATTATTTTACAAAATATGCAGATTATTCCTCGAATATATATTTTAATTGCCACATTTTTATATCCATAGTAGCCGACTACAGCGCCATTTCTGTGGAATTACCACAGTTTAACTTTAATAATCGCTGTAATAAGCTGATAACTCAAAATATAAGGTGAGACGCATCTATTTTATTTTAGTCAATTTCCCGCAAGTTTTCGCTACTTATAAACCGTTTTCCATGAAAATGGCATTTACATTAGATATAACTATGTTATTTTTCCCCTTGTTTCCCCCATTCTCCCATTAAACACCATCTAATTTACAGTTCAATTTGCGAGAAAAATAGCATAGAAGGGTAACGTTTTGTTGTTCGTAACAGAAAGAGGACATGTTTTCCTAAAAGTACCTAGAGTATCAATTTAATGACATTGATGCCATTTTACGGTGAATCCACCTTCATGGTTAGCGCTCCAAAACCAGAATCGACCACTGCAAATGTACCATTAACTGATGCGAGAGCAGCAGCTCACTTAAGATGAGTCAAAGGATGATATATCGAAAATTAATTACACATGAATTTCCACATACGAGGTAGTCAGTCACAATTTTTTTCAAAAAGCCGTATAAAAGTAATTAAGGGAGGAGACATAGAGAGTTCATATGCACCATTAAGGATTGGCGTGCACGCTGGTAAGGGTAGGATTGTTCTGAGAACAGAGGGAGGGCGGAAAGAAACCCGTGGCCTACTATTCACGAAATGCGCTTCTATGCTCTCATTTCTACATTCCTTCCGAAGGCCGATGCACTACACTAGAAGTGCTCTTAATATATCACGCAAGAAGGTATCGGGATTTCAATGAAAACTTTCCGCCAATGCCGGAACAGGAACCCGGGCCCTCGGGATGGAAAGCCAGCACTTTAGGCAACTCACAAACCTAAAATGCTCGCCTTTGTCGGCATTCCTTTTCAGGAACTTTCTATAGACAGATGAGACCCGTAGCCAACTACTATTAGATACCACCAATACCGGAATTTGAGTTCGGGCCTGCAAGACGAAGAACCGGCATTCTAGCCTCCAAACCAACCCGATCCCCGTTTTTAACAAGTCTCCTGCGAAATACCGCGTATAACCCTTGAGTTTTCGAGAGAAAATGTCTTTAGATCAGGAGGCCATTCAAGAAAAATTATAGCCTCTTGGGAGCGGCGGACACAGGTGGGGTAGGTAGGGGTCGCGGGATAGCGGATGGCTAAGTGCCGAGAATACGCTCCCCCTAGGGCGCCGTAGCCTCGGTCGTGTCGGGACGAGGAGGGGAAGGATTAGATTTAGGCAGCGCCAGGAGGCACAAAAGTGAGGGAACTGACTGAAGGAAATGGAATGGCTATGCAGGTCGGAAACGGGAAAGAAAGGGCGGCTCAGATGATTTGGCATACATCCTATAGAAACAATACTGGTCGATTACACCCACATCAACAAAGTAACCTTCAAGAAACCTCAAAGTTGTGTGGCAGGAGTGGAATTTTCGCATAAATACGCACTACATTATATGCTACTTAAGTTTTAGGGGCTGCTAGTCCCATTCCCATGACCCGCGTTCGAATCCCGTAAGTGACGGAGCTAACAGCAGACTAATGATGACACGGGTTTCTCTCGACCCTTCATCCTCTCCTTGTATAATTCCTCCCTCACCAACCTAAACACCAATCCTTGAGGTGACTGGAGCGATAATCGTAGATCATTGAGTGCCGATTTTAATAATTATTCAAGTCTAAAAAATACTAGGACCACATTTCATTTACGTACATCTGTTTACGCAGTGGTACTCGCCATTATTGCAGTAATGGGAATGATACAATAATTATATTTCACATGTTTTCCTAAATTAAAACATGTTATGACTTAAGCTATTGATAGTTTTCTGCGCGGCATTCGGAATTTAAGCAAATATTACATTTGTCTTCGAATCAGCGTGACACCTTGATCGTGGGCGTGCCGTGAGTGGGACACCGGACACCCTTAAAATAATATGAAATGTATTATTTCGCGTTTAGAAGAAAATCTGTACATGCGTAATCGAATTATTACGAAATATATCTCATCTGCAATGAGGCTACGTGTTCAAATATCATTGAATTGCTAAAAAAAATCAAATCAGTAACATGCAAATTTTTCACTGTTGTCTATAGATTTCACTTACGAGAATACGTATGCTAAGTTTCAGTCATATCTGTACATACATAGACAAAAATCGCTCCAACCACTTTAGTGGCAAAAATTACCTCAGATGGCGGTCGTCTCCCCAAAAAACAATCCAATTGAATCTCGAGACAGAATCATCATCGATTCTTTCCCTCAAATCGTTCCACTCTATCTGCGCAGAAGGCGAAGTGATGGAGGTGGAAGGCGTGAAAAACGTAGCACTAGGATATCAGGGGGGAGGGAGGGAGGGAATGGGTGACGCATGAGGGTGTGGAGGGAGTAAGAATCGAAGGGAAATAAATGCCGAGGGGAGGGAGAGGAGAGGGTGGCTGGGGAGGAGGACGATGGAGAGAAAATTCGGAACCCCTGGCGAGACGAAATTCGGGGATATTGGCAGGGGGCCGTGTATGGGGGCGGGAGGAGGATGAGGGGAGCTGGAAGACTAAAGGGAAGGTGGAAATGGAGGGAAATCCAGAGATCGTTCAGTTCGAGCACGACGCATTTATATTCCAACGAAACAAACCCCACGTCCATACCTTCCTTTAGGTAGTTGGAGCAAGATTTTCCTCTAGCCAAAATAGAGACCATATTCGAATTTTCTAAGAAGCATGAGGTAACTATATAAATACTAACGACGCAAAAACTACTTGTTTAATGTAACTGAACATCTCATTAATTAAATAAATGTACATATTTTAGACTAACTTATTTGTTCCTAACCGGACGCTGAAAACATCTTCACAACCTAAGATTTTTGTGATTTTATAAATAAGAAACAAGGTGACTAATATACTATTTTTTCAATGAGGAAACATACAAAATCTTCATCTGTTTGTCACAATTGTTCCGAAATGTCTCTCTGGAGCGCCCAGCCAAACCTCATGGAAATGGTATTCCCAAGGAAAACAGCTTCCATTTTTTGGCAAAATCTCGAAAAGCATTGCAATAAATGGCAGATATGAAGAACTACTAAAATATATGGGAACTACTTTCACTCACCCATGGAAAAGGAAGGAGCTTTTAGCTACGCAATCGGAATTAGTAGTTTTCAATACGAAAAACCTGTCGACTTGGGTTTTAGGTGCTTCAAATGCTAGCGTTCTACTTATAAATTAAATAAAAAATTACTGTCTTCCATCCCGACGGCCCGGATTCAAATCTCAGCAGTTTGTTAAGTCGGACCTTGCAGGACTGCACATAAGCAAATTTTCACTTTTCAAACAATGTGTTCCGGCTTAACAGATTACAGCTACTTAATAGTAACCCGCGACAGAGTCTTATAAAATTCACGCTCCGATCACTGTTTGCTGCGTAGTTTTTTTTAAAGTTTCACGATTAAAATGAACTTCAAATTGACGCAAACTAGCTTCATACCTCATTGTCTTAACTCATATGGTCACACTCAAAGGACAATTCGGATAATACGGTCGAGTAACGGAAAAAATTAGTATTGAATAGTCCCGCGTTCGTACATAGGATAAATCAACCATGAAAATTATCTGAGGCCATCCCTATTCGAAGAGTTCTTGATCGAATTTGCTCAGTGGTCAAAAGCAAAAGTTCAAAGGTAAACATGGTAAAAGAGAGGTTAAGTAGGTACATGCAAAACCAATATTATCATCGAAATCCTTCATAATTACCTATTTCGAAAAACAAATAGATGTTGCTAGTGGGTTGAAGTAGATGCCAGCAAAGGTTAATGGGTACACAATGATTGCCACTAACGCCAACAGTAGTGAGCTCACAAGTTAATTTGAACAAAACGCTAAGTTGATTTTTCATTTTTGTCATAAAAAAAGCCTGATGGGAAGAGAGCACTGCCATTACAAGTTCATCCGGCCTATTCGGATCGAGTAACAAGGAACTAATTCAAAGTTTTCGGGTTCAAATCTCGCGCGCAGGTGGTGATTAATGGTTCTCATCTGAATGGGCATTCGACGTATCGAATTCGGCAACAACCAAAAAATAACACCCCCGGCGCAATGAACGGGTCGAATTGGCAAGCGAAGTGAGAGCTCATAGAGAGTGAGACTGACAGAATGAAAAACGATGAAAGAAACGATATACAGGTTGATACAATGGTGGTAAGACGTATATATAACGGGAGTTGGAAGCGGTAAGGGCAAAAAGCATTCTACCTTCCCATGGTAAATATTCTAACTTGCGAATCCATGATAATTCCGGAGAACTCGATAAAATCTAGCTACTGATTTCGGTAACCTTTTGAAAAAATTGATAAGGCATTCGAAACTCGGAACTTCATTTATCATTGGAACAACCAATCACTTTTCCTTCTAAAAAATCCATGCAGTATTAAACCCTCTAAAAGTTATCCCACTTCTGCCATTAGGTTGGCTATCTCTATTTTCGGATAGTTAAAGAACGTATATTTCCAACCTTCAGCGAGATTTCCTTCAAATGTATTGAGACTACCACCAGACTACTTTGAAATTAATTCCTTTCTGTTTACTCTCGATTGAGGCGATTGTCGATTGCGGGAAAAAGGATCGATTGACGAAATCGAGAGAGATATATCATAATTTTCTGTGCGTATTTTCTCGATTTTGTAGAATACTCATCAAATGATGGTAAAACAAGTAATTGTCTCCAGCACTAAGAGTGTCTGAGGTCCACACCACAAATAGATGTTCAAATTTCCACCTTCTTCCTCACCCACCCCACCCCGACCCCCACCCCCATTCCCCTAAACACTAAAATTCACCATGGACAGAATTCCCTGCTGGTTAAGATACCCTGCTCGAAACTAACGCTGTAACAACGGCGTTTTGTAACCCGCCCTACTAATTCAGTCGTAAATAACACTGCGATCGAGATTGCTGACATCGTTTGTGCTGCTGATATCCAAACGGTCGGCAAAAGATCACGAGTTAACGCGTGACGAAGGCATGTCAAGCTGACAGCGTATTCGTCCTCCATCCAAAGACACCCATCCATCCATCGAAAGTGCACCAATGATTCCCCCATCCTCTTCGGCTTCGGCACCAACATCACATCCCTCCCAAATCCTCGTTGCCTGCTCGTGGTGTATTCAACGGGCGACTCCGCTCGGATCTCGGAGGAAAGAAAACAAGATTATTGCGAGGAGGAAATGAAAGATCCCCTCGTTGGGAACAAGAGGCAGAAACAGTTTCTTACTCGTTGGGAGGGAGGAGACACGTGAGTTCCATTCCAAAAACGGGAAGAGGCAGAGGGAAGGGGTTCTCTTTCCATTGCAGTACGAAAAGAAACAGAAACGAACAAAAATTGGGTGATCTAATGGATACGTCAACAGCCTTTTATCTCTTTCCCTCGAATACACTTATTAGGGAATGCTCCCTGCAAGCCTCTGTAAGTTATAAATTGAACAAATAAAAATTCAAATCGATTGTGATAAATTAACAGTAAAAAAAAAGCCAACCGCCTAAACTGGTATTCCAGTTCAGACTTAGCATGTGTCCAAGGCGAACACCCGCGTGTTTAAAACTGTCATTAATCTCGGGGATTATACCACAAAGCGCATGAGATCGAATAATTCGTGGTGTCGAATCACAAAAACAACTCCTTCCTAAAAAGCCACAGTCCAAATCACAGACGAATGCAATGCCTCGATAACTTATTTGGGAAAGCACTGTGCGTGAATATGGGGATACCGGTTCGTATCCTAGTAAAGAATGATCATTTTTTCTCCCCAGTTCCTAAGGAGTCAAATCTACAATTAAATAATGGTAAGTGAACTCGGAATTCTAATTCAAGAGTGAAAAGGACATGTGAATAGACAGGAAACAATGCACTCGTGCGGTGTTTCCATTGCCGTTCTAGCAGTAGGAGAGGTACTTGCATTGTAAGGAGCAGTAAAGGACGGAACTTCGTCACCACGCTTCCTGGAACCTTATTCCACGAAGACTCCAAAATTTCAAACTTCGACTATAACGACACTTGGACTCACAACCTCGAAAAATTCCAAATATTGCATCTATCTTACTAATTTTGCTAAGGCTACAAGGTCGCAACCTCCATTGAGTCGAGATGTCGAGCTCTTCCTGAATAAGAACCCTCATGATGCCTCCGAAGACAGCGAAAGCTACAGCTTCGACAATGCTGCCCAACAGCGGCACCAACAGAAAAATTTAAACCATAGATGTGACCAGCATGTATCTCATTAAGCTACACTTAAAGGGATCGGGTTGATATGGTGGTCCGAGTATTAGCATTCCATTCCGGGTTCGAGTCCGGCACGCCGCGGGAGAGGCAGAGCATTTTCAATGAATCACCAGGTGGATGCACTTCAGGTGCAATACCACACCAGTCCGATAGGACAACAGAGGACATTCCACATACAGGCATCCCTTGTTTTAGTAAGCAATCCATTTGTCCTTGATATTGCTAATGACCTCAGTCATCAGTCACCTTTTCCATATACCTAACACTTATCACAACTGGAAGAATTTTCGAGGCTCAACAACAACTTAAAATAATGAGATGTCGAGACTTAGACGTCACACGACACGGACAATAAGCAAACCTCGACGATATGGAGGCATTAAAACTTCCGACGATATGGAGGCATTACAACCTCGACATATATCGAGAGGATACAGAAACTCAACCTCGATCGTTGAGATACCTCTATTCTAAATCTTTTCTCCACAAGCCCCTGCCCATGCTTCCTAAAGCAGCGAAAGTTACAGCAATGCTGACCGATTAGCAGCCACCGAAAACTCATTCACATATTCACCAACGAGTATGCTATAGCTTTACTTTCGTTGTCAAGAAATGACAGCTACTTCTCCATCTGCTCCTGACAATGCCAAACACGCAGCAGCCAGAGCTTGTCCGAAAGGTCATGCCCCCTACGCTGAAACCCATCATTGACCTTCGGGTAGTCTATTTAGACGAACTGCCACTTCATGGGGGAGTGAATATAACCATTCTCACTTGGGCATTGAGAAGGTAGTGCTTCCCCTCAAAGTTTCCTTCCCCGAAGCACCCTTCCCCGCTCGCTGCTATTCTGCACATTTAAGACCCATTAACTTTTAAACAATCTATACCTAAAGCTTTCCCCATTCATCTACATTCCAACCTACACGTATATATTACACAGCTAGACTCATATTTAAGAGTAATAACAGCTACTCTATTTGCTTTCTTGCCACCAGGGCCCCTTGGACGGAGACGGCGGCCGGGAGGGGGGGGACGGGGTCAACCACCGCCCTCTAACTTCGTCCCCCATGGCGAGAAAGGCGGACGACACCACCAACACTACCGCCAGCACAGCGGAAACAGTTGCTGGGGATCCCTCCTGACAGGAGGAACGACTCAGCCGCGGCGGAGGCGGCGGACATCGGCGACCACCACGGCCATGGTGATCCGCCTGCTGCTGGCGGCCGCCCTGGCTGGAGAGGCCACGGGCGCCGGCGGCGGCTCCTCCTCGCCATCCCTCCGCACCTACGCCTCCTCCTCGTCGTCATCCGGCTCCTCTCCAGGCTATTCCCAGTGCCCCACACACGCCGAGATCCAGCCCTGCGCCTGCACCGTCAAGAAGAACGGCCTGGACCTCATCTGCGAGTTCACGGACGCCTCCAAGATCAGCCATGCGATGGAAAAGCTCAAGAGCCACCAAGGAGTAGTGCTCTACTACCTCAAGCTGCGCCACAACCTTCTGCCCAAACTGCAGGCATTCGTGTTCCTAGGGCTGGACATCCGCCACCTGACCATCCACAACAGTAGCCTGGCCGTGGTCGAGGAGGCGGCCCTCTCGTCCGTGGGTCGACACCTCACGCAGCTCGACCTCTCGCAGAACGCCCTAGGCTCCGTGCCATCGCCCGCCCTCCGCTCCCTGCACCACCTCCTCATCCTCAACCTCAACCACAATCGCATCTCCTCACTGAGGTCCGGGGCCTTCCAGGGGCTCGACACCCTCGAGATCCTCACGCTCTACGCCAACAAGCTGGCCATTATCGAACCAGGGGCCTTCAAGGGGCCTGACAAGTAAGTGTATGGGCTAAACCAATAAGTCTGGGACACAAATTTCAAGTCATGCGTTGACAATAATGACAGTTACAGGCAAATGCATGAAATTCTCAGAAAGGAAATCATTCACTAGCTCTGGGACTTGAACTTAGATCCCCTGAGTTTGTGCAGAGTGCTCTAACCAATTAAGCTGCCCATGTTTCTCTTTCGATGGGAAGTTCATAGTATACGTTCAGCTCCAGAAGGCCAGAGAATAAGATAAAAAGGCTATCATGATTTCATTCATCAAGACTGTCACACTTCATTGTTATAATGATGAAAAACCTGATGTAATATGCTACAGAATTACTTTTATTGTTCATAAATATACATGACTAACAAAGGTATGACACTAGCTTCACATTTTTGCCTATCTGGAGTAACCAAAATTGTTGAAGAAAAACGGAAGAATTCTTCACAACCTTCTCATTCTCACAATCTAGTGTTGTAATGAATATAGTTTAAGGCACAAGGCTAGCAATTTATTTCATAAATATAATATGAAAATCCTCTAATGGTAGAAACACTGGAGTTCCTTGTTGCTTCAACCAGCATGTAAGAATCACTTTTACATTCCTACTACTTTTACTCCCATGGAGTTGAAAAATTAAACGAAAATTTCAGTACTCCACTGATTGCTAATTATTTCTAAACTACCCAGACATTTCTCATTCTTTTCAAACTCATTGAAATGATGCAGATTTCACTCTCATGTTCATGCATACTTTGCATAAAAGTCAGGCATATTTGACAAAAGAAGAAATTGGATGTTGAAAAACTTGCATGAAAAATTACTTTTTCTTCACATACTATTCACAACAACAGCAGAAGTATAAATAAACTAATAAACTCGAAAATCTCACATCTCATTTTTCTCTATTCCTTTTTCCTCTCTCTCTCTATTTCGTGGCTATTTTCCTAGCAGTATCTGTCTATTCTGGCAACTGGTAAGTAAATGGTAGATGCTATGTTAACAAATGGCTACCTATAAATATATTTATCCAATTTCACAGGAAACTAAAAAGGCTGAATATTGGAGCCAATGAGTTGACAACTGTTCCCACTGAGGCTCTTCGAACGCTGGACACTCTCAAGAAATTGGAAATGCAAGAGAATAAGATCTCAGAAATCTCAGGAGGAGACTTCATTGGTATGAAAAGTCAATGATCATGTCAAGAATCAAAATTGCTCTCCAGAATAAGCCCCTGTTGAGCATTCAAAAATAACTAATATGTACAACCAATGAAAATAAACACAAGCTGTTACCACCCTTATTTACACATATATGGTACATACTAAATGTTACTGTTATTTATTTCATTGAACAAATTTGCATATTTATGAAGAGCAGATGTGCATCTCAGGTTAATTAGTTGATCTTAATTACAAAATGGAAAATATCATAAGACTGACAAGTCTCGGCTCTGTTTTCTATTCCGTGTTCATTCTTTCATTTTTGGCATTCCTTTTTTCTGCAGGATGAAATCCTATAATATTTGAAGGTGTTTTCCTCAATATAATATAAAAACAATACCTACTGAATTAATCAACAGTAGTTCATTGTAAAAACCTTTCTTGCAAACCTTATATCAAACTTTTGAATGTTCAAATTTTGAATAAATCAATTAAATTTAAACAGTCCATTGCAACACCAACTGAAAAACTTCAGATGTCACTTTAAAGTCTACAGAGCCAATGGCAAGAATGATTTCTTTCCCTTCATATATGAATGAGAAAACAAGAAAGAAGAAAATTCAATCTAGATTAAACACATTAAATTGAAGTTGCAATTCATTTCCAGAAAACAGGTACCTATACTCATTTGGGAAATTAAAAATTGTGCTGGTAAAGTAATCCTTCCATAAAGACAAAATTTTTAAAAGGTCTAATGTACATTTAACGGTTGCAATAAAATATAAATGCCTGGAGGACATAACTATGAGGCTGACCACAAAAATTTTTCATTTAATTTTCCTTTTTCTATAGGTCTACGTGGGCTGGACTCCCTATGTCTGGCCCACAACAGACTCCTACAGGTCCCTGCTAGGGCCTTTGCAGACCTCTCAGTCCTGAATTCATTGGAGTTGGAAGGAAACCAAATTAGCTACATCGACCCAGATGCATTTGTAGGTTTGGAAGGTGAGCATAAGATCAAAGCTATGTACAAATCTCCAATGAGTACATACAAGGAAGTTAGGTGCAAGCATGCTTGAGTGTGATGTGGTGATGAAAGAGGATAACACCTATATGCCCACGAAATAAGTTTGCTGAGTATCTTTCTCCATTGAATGAATAATATTCCTCAGGTGAAGGTAGTCGCTTGGGGACAATAACAACTTCAATATTCAGATAGGCTTCAGCTGTTTTCAGAGGAAAGAAAGTTCATTCACGGTCAACCGCACACAGCTAAAGCAAACTTCATCTCGATGAACTACATTTTCAGATACATCTAATTCTATTACTAATAAAAATACAGAATAACACCAATATAATTATGAAATTTACACCAAAAGCAATTTGTTTTTTCAACATGAAATTATTGGTTGTGTACATATGCACTCATATGTAATGCATCAAGTATTAATGAAAATTATGAAATACCTACTACTGTAATTACTGTTGTTACTTACATCTGTATGCCTTAGGGCTTTAGGGCATACAGATGTACGGCATTATGAATGCTATTTGGGCAGCGATTCACAGTAAGCTAGGTATTTACTTTGAGAAAATACATAAAACTAGAAATAATCATAAATATTCTGCATAAAAAAGGCAAGATGAACTAAAAAACACAAAAACAGCTTCTGTTGAACCCAATCTTTATATATGTAAGTAGCCCATTCAAAAACAGTAGATTATGCTAAATTCAGCGGCCTATTAAGGAAGAACTCATGTTAAAAATTATGCAGGTTAAGTAAATATGATTACATATAATATGCAGAGCTTTTATTTTACATTGTTTCCCATTGTCACAAATTACTTTTGTTAGGGAAGGCAAGATGTCTATTGTTGCAATGGTTGTCATTTAAAGTTATGATATTTCAAATTCCAATTGTTGTTCCTCATCATATAATTATAATTCAGATTCCAATAGTATAGATTGTTTCAATGGTAATGTTTAGGCAGGATCTCTCAAGATGCAACATTAGCTTACTTCATTTCATTGTAATCATAACTACATCAAAACAAGATGAGGTGCAGCAATTCAAAAGGTAAGGAAATGGGTTGAATGCATCCTACTCTAAGATCTTGATCAACCAGATTTGTAATTATGTATTTCAAAAAGATCTGATGTACAATCGCGATGTGAGAAATAAAGCTGGTACATTAGAATAGACAAATTCAAAATCAAAGTCTCAACTGTCAAAGCCACAAGCAATAAAAACACTGATAAGAAAAAGTGAAGTACTGCTCAGATCCGAAACCTTAATGAAAGAATTAAGTAACATGCCGGTCATTTATGCCAACAATTTAAATCAAAGGGAGAGCAGCACTAGAAAATTATCTAATTCATGTCATTTATTAATCAATTGCATCTGGCAATCACTGTCTTTCAGAGTAAGAGCTGATTTATTTTGGTGGTTCTGATTCATATTTGTCCCTGAGATATTGCTATATTTTATATTTTACAGTAGGAGAACCATTTATAAACCTCAAATTTGATGGAGAGAACTAAGAATTTATTTATTCAACATCACATTTTGGTCATCTTGTTGCTAATTACTTATATCAAGGCATACAATCGCATTAATATTTGGGGCAAACTGGGACACCTAACATTTTTTATCCACCAGAAAACACCAATCTTACATGTGGTTATTCAGTTTCCCCTTCGGATTTAACAATTTCATCAGTTCAGATTCAAAGTAAACGTTAGCATTGATTCCAAAAATTTGGAAAGCAGAAATTTTCTGCAACACTCAAATTTTAGTACAATTTTGAAAGATTGGATCTTCAGCACAGCATTTATCAATTAAGCAAATTCCTTCTCTAGATATTTTTGGACAAGGAATTACAACCCTAGGCTATCTTTTCAAAAACCATTGGGATAAGGATTTTTTTAATGCTGTAGCCTGACCACTAGGTAATGATATACAAAGGGAAGCCTAACAGAAGGCTAGGGGAAACTATTTTAAGGACAAGGTTGGGAGTTTACAGAGATTTATGACTCAAAGGCTAGGCAAAGATAACCAGAACAATTCATTTTTCACTAAATTCAAATGGACATGGTAGATACTATTTTACCCCCAAACTACATCTTTAGGGCAGATAAAAACAAAATAATAAGGGAAATCCACTGCAGAAGGTTTACGAATTCTTCCTTTCTGAGCATTATTTAAATTACAACAACAAAAGCACATGAGACACTGGTTCTACAAATACACATCACTTTTCTCCCCCAACTCTTTTTTCCTACATCCTCCCCTCTTATGGCTGCTGTCCTAACACCCCTTGCAACAGTTTGCTGGATGGTACGTAGATGTACATCATGTATTCATATTTTATACACCTACATGGGTGGTAATTCGGTGACTGACTTTTTGATTGTGTGGCCAGCATTAATCTAGCAATAAATATTAGAGATATGCCAATTTCTTTTAACAAATATGAAAATGCAACATATATCTTCAAATAATTATTCAATATTGATGTACCATTATGGTTGAGAACTTTCATAATTGTTTGAAGTAATTATGAGCTATCAACATATGTATTTGGAACTTTGCTGATGTGAATATTATTTTCTCTTTCAGAAAACTTGCAATATCTTCGACTAGGAGATAATAAGTTACATGCTATTCCAAGTGATGCCTTGAGACGTTTGCATCGCCTGAGAACACTCGATCTCCGTACGAATAACATTTCAGTGGTGCCAGAGGATGCATTCAATGGGTTTGGAGACACCATCACCTTCCTTAACCTCCAAAAGAATAGGTAAGGTCATTTGGCTAACATAGTCAAAAAGCTCTCTTTCACACATATGTACTTAAGCTGAAAAAATCCATTACGTAGCTACATCATAATGTTCATCTTAATTTAACCATAGGTAAGAAAAGTATGAAAATTTTACATAAGTTTGCTAATTGCTACATTGCTAATTGTTGTCTCTCAAGTTAAAATTACCGTAAATACTCAAGTGTCGGTCAAACATTTTCTCCTTTATTCCGGTCAATCAAAACCTACCTTCGACTTATTCTCGACTCACTAAATAACACGACTTTTTCTGGGTCATTTCTTTGTATCCGCTGTATAAAATCGAATTGATCTCTAAAACTAATAATTCATGGAAAATATTCGCCGATAAATGCGTTAGAATTTCGTTTAAATTACGTATTAGGGGCTCCAATTGTCACATAAACTTGGTACTTCCACTTTTTGATATAAATGAATTCCACAAGGCCAATTGTATTGTAAAAATATCACATAACCTACAAAAACACCAGGATAACCGGATTAGCTACGGGCAATGATGGGGCCGTAAAACTCGGTAATCTAATCAATATATTCATTTTTTTACATTCTGTCGGTGAAAATAACTTAGAGAAGAATGACAATAAATATTCTGAATACTGAACTGAATAACGTCATGAAAATGAAACATGTCCACTTCTCGTCACCAAATCGGGAATCGTCCGGCTTCTACACTTCCTGACATTGAGATCCTTCCCGACCGACACAGTGAGTGAGATTACTAAGGTTAACTTCATCCATTCTCTTTGATATATCCAATCACATGTGTAACCACAGCATTATAACAAATCTTACTCAGTTACCCAGTGTTTTTTACCAAGTGTTTTTTACCGTGTTTTTTTACCCAGTATTTGCTTATCTCGATCAGTTTGGTTGCATTCTACAGAGAGGATGAGCATCATTTTCATTCATTTTGACAATGATTGACAACCAAAAGGGTATGAAACAATCTGAGAGGTACAAAAGACAAAATACTACATTTGGATGGCATGTTTTAAAATGCTGATATCATTTCATTTCTTCATGACAGTCATTACCTATCATTTCACAAAGTAGAGCATGTTTGAGGAAAATCTACTGAGGCCCCCTCCAGAGTACAAACACCTCACCAAATTGAGAACTTAACACCAACATGTCATGGCTTTCAATCACAGCAATGTATGTAGACGGAAAATAATGAAATATGCATGTACGAGGAAATTCTACCAACTGCAGAACAACTACTTCCAAGCCCTAGAGGGAGTCACATGACCCATGCAGAATTACCTGAAAGACAGGAAGGCGTGAATCCTCCACAGCTTCCAAGATTTCATTAAAATCAGCCACAGTGCACAAAACCGAAGGTTTGAAAAAGTTAACAACTTCAAATCATCCAAATGGGGGTAGTTGAAGAATTAATTATCATTTTTTCCCCTTTAATGGCTGGAAGACTTGAATCCCCAATCCCCTGCGGTCCATACAAACCTATTCTTTATATCTTTGTTAAGGAACGTTATCATTAATTTTCTCCTATTGGTAAAAAATACAATTTACTCAATGTAATTCTTCTCCTCATGCAGAAAGTACTGCGGTCAATTTCACTTAAGATAGTACCACGGCCATAATTATAAACTTTGAGGCCCCGGGGCAAAACTTGATGGCGAGGCCCCTTTTTTTGTTCAGAGCACAAAGCAGACGGTTGAGCTATCAGCTGTACACCTGTACTATCAGCTGAGCGTCAAGTGTGCAGGTGCTTGTATTTGCATTTTAATTAAGAAGCTGGCTCTTTTGCAGTAATTAAAGGAGGCCGTGTTTGCACACAAATAAAAAATATTTAAAAATAAACCATCCGTGTGGGACTCCTTTGGCTTGGGGGCCCCAGGGCTGTGCCCTGTTTGCCCCAGTGGTAGATACGGCCCTGGATACTACCCAAGTACATATCTGAATTGCTCCACTTGTTATGGCATAAGTCCTAATTTTATCTATCTTTACATTCTTTTATAATAGTTATAAACTTATGGCCTTAGTTTTCTTAACATTAATCCTCATACCATTTCAGATTCCACAATGTATCTAGCAACAACTGCTATCCCTTCATTGGCTGGCAAACAACACTTGGTCAACCACAAGTCTCAATGACTTTATCTACTCTCCTCCTACTTACCTACTTTTCCACTTCAAACTCCTCCGGAGCCCTCTCCCTACCTCAGCACTTCCTCTGCTTGTACTACATACAAATATTGAACAGCACTGCTGCTTACAAAGGCCCTGCCTGACACCCTACCCTTTTACTTCTCACCCTGGATTCTCCATCCTTTACCCCTATTTATGGTGTCTAATTCATATATAAGTTGTGGATCTACCATAAATTTCTCCAATGAACCACCAAAGCCTGGAACACACCCCACAACTATTCTAACCTCACTCTGTCAGAAGCCTACTCATGTCAACACAGAAGGCCAACATATCATGATAATACATATTTCATATTTCCCTTCACTAATTGTCTGTATGCTAAAGTATCATTCAAGGCTATATAGGAATTGATCTCTCATTTGAGACCTGAAGTTAGCATAATAAATAATTTGAATTTCCTAAAAAGAACCAATAACACACATCTCTTGGCCAGCAAATATTAAATCTTATTATCTTTCCTTCTCCTTCACCAAACTGCGCAATATGATTGGAAATCATTACCAAACAAATTTTCTAATTTTTTTACAGCATTAAAACATTGCCAGCTATGACATTTGAAAACCTCAACTCCTTGGAAACCCTTAACCTTCAAAACAACAAGCTTGAACATCTACCAGATGAAGTAATGGAAGCAGTTATGGACACACTGAGGGTCATTGACCTCATGGGTAAGTTTTATGTACTTAGGAGTGAAAATTTGCTATAAATAATTTCTTCTTTCTAAATTTTACACTGCCAATATAATGATATTCTTTGATAAATAAATATTGTATATTCCACACTTTTACTATACGAAACCCTATCCAGTTTCAATGAATGCTCTTGCGTTATTTTCAAGGGAGAACTGGCACAAGAGCATTAAAACCAATTGGGGCAGCAAATAATAGTTGGGGAACATAAAAATTTTGTATATTTAAGAATGGCAAGAATATTCAACGAAGAACAAACCGACAAATTCAATATAATGACACCAAGCACAAAAGAAACAAACTCCATACTCATGCATGGTAATCACAAAAATCAAATGAAACATTTTACCAGGTAAATATTAAAAACAGCACAAAATACAAAATGTAACATGCCAGTGAGAATCTACTTAACTCAAAACATACAAATCTACATGTCCTAGATACATAAATTACTGAAATGCACATACAATTTTAGTTAGTTTTGTAGCTTACATTAAAATATTTAATGCAGTTAGGAGTTCATAATCGATTACATAATGCCTTCTCCACCTTAACATAATTAATATTAATCCAGTGTTCAACCATGTAAATTTCCTCATCTTCCGAAGCCAAGTGAAACAACTGTAGAAATGGGAAACTAACCCATCCCAGCCATTGTGATACATAGAAAATACTAGATTTAGGTGGCAAACATGAGAGCTTTAAGGCCTGTTGAAATTATGCATGCACCCACTTGGGTTTATTCATGAACACTTGAGCACACACATTCACACAATTATAATGGGCTATTTTCTGCACTTGTGTATGCAAGTCGATGTGGTTATGCAATGAATTTTTTAAGAGGCTTTCATCCATGCATAAACCCCAGTAGTTAGCATTGGGTAGACATTTATGGGGCTTTGTGTCCAAGGAGGCTTGATTGAAGGCGAAATAAGAGTCAAGTGCGAACAAAAATGAATGTTTCTAATCCCATGCCATTTTACAGACAACCCACTGGAGTGCAGCTGTGATCTACGCTGGTACATGGACTGGATAAAGAGCCTCCGAGACAAGGACGATGAGATGATGCAGAAGAAGCGGATGGTTTGCACGATAGTACACGAGCACCGGGAATATTCGCTGAGGGACCTGCCGCTCGAGCGCATGGACTGCGCCACCTCCCCATCCTCCTCCTCTTCCTCCTCCTCCTCCGCCTCCCGTTCCTCCTCCGCACCCCCCTCCCTCTTCCTCTCCCCCATTAACCTCCTGCGATCCACGCCCCTCCTGTCCCTCATCCCCATCTACTCCTCATTCATCCCCTTCCACTTCCTCCTGGCACTCATGCACGGCGCGAGGTACGCATGAGACCCACCCACACTCCTTCCCTAAAGCCAGCCAGGCCCTTTCCCAAAACCCAATCACCCCAACACCTCTTACTTTCCCTACAGTCTCCCTAGCATAGAGTGGAGTGGGGCTATCGTGCCCCGGTAAGACCAAAACTACAAGTGATCTGAGTAACTCCAACCCAACATTAAATAGAGAAACATTGGTGAATTCTATAAAAAGCATTATAAATTCCAAATGGTCACCTGCAACAGAATCCTAATTGATTGAAAATGATAAGTGATAAATAAGCACAAAAAAGGGGATACTTGCAAAATTGACCACAAATCATGAGCAAATTCAATATATGCAAGAGCTCAGAAGAGCAACAGTCAACTTTTGACATGGGGAGTGGAACCCAACAATATACATGAGCTGTTCACAGAATAAAAGCAAAATGTCTAGTTCTTATTTCTTGCATGAAAACATGGTATCAAGAGGTTAGGCCAGAATTGCCACTATGCATTCCTTAATGCAATTAGAACCTGATGAAATGCAGAAGATACACTATTTAGGATACCAACAAATAAATGTTTATACAATCACTGTATAGCCATAAAGGCCAACTTTACACAATAAAATTATTGTGCTTAAGACTGTGGAAAGCTCACGTATGCTTGGAGGGAAACCTCAGATCACTTGGCACCTTATCCATATTTTAGGATTAACCTCAAATTCAACACTTTCACAACATATCCAGTAGTTAAGAAAACAATATTCACAACATTAGGAAGTGAAAAAACATAAGGTAATAGCAACACAATTAATATTAATACAAACGTACATATCATTAATGGTTGATGATTTTAAATAGAATGAAATTAAAGTCATTTTTTAACCTAATACATATCACGGGCCGTTCCTACACTGAGAAATTTTATCTTTTTAACTTTAGTACAAGTCACATACGCTTGAAGATGGATTGAAAATATATCATTTCTCTTTTAGCAAGTCTTTATTAAAATAGCTGTTATGATAAACTTTGATATATATTTTATTTAAAAGAATATTTCTCTATATCTCAGTAAGGATCTGTCATTTATGAAATACTTTTACAAAATTAAAGTAGGTTAATGCATAATTTTACAAAGTCTGATAATTCTAAAAGCTAACATGTAATAACCTAGCACATAAAATCAGGTGCATTCTAAGTAATTTTGGGGGTCTTCAAATGTCTTTACACAATATTTCAATACTCTGTATTGAAAATGGGGGAAGATTACCACGTAATCAAAATTGTCCGAGGCATATTGAAAGACCTTCCTTGAATTACAAGTGAACAACCTAATGCATATCAAAATTGAGCCGTGCCATGAATACATATCAAATTATACAAGCACAACAAACAAACATTTACTTTATAAATCACACAAACAGGGAAGTAGCTATCATCTATTTAAATGTTGATTTCACATTAATTGATGTTTTGAACTAGTGGTGTTAACATTGAACCATTTATTAAGTGTTAATCCAAATATACTATATTCAGGATACTATTTCTTCTATGGAAGTTAAATTGCTGTACTTGAAATTTCTATGTCCTTTTAAGAAAGTTATCATATGTATTAAACAATCTCCCTGTTATTCCAATTATAACTTAAGTAATGATGCTAGTGTATATTAATGTGCAGTTTGTTTAAATTTTTACTAAAATATTGGCAAAGCTGCAACCAATAATCAGTAATGCCATAAAAAAAGACTTAAAAAATGTCTTTTGATATAATTGGCAAAATGCCAAATACTGCTGAGAAGCAGTACAGAACCATGTTTAAACATATCCAAAAGTTCTGGGTTGCCTGCCTTTCCGTGGACATCAAATTGTGGCTCACAATTGCGCAATATTTTTATATAATATCTTACAAAATGTCAGGTCGTTATCTAGAGTGCCCACGGAAAGGGCATCCACAGACAAAACCTTTTTGTGAATTTTTTTAACATATGTGATGTGTATACATGTAGTGTAACAAAGAATTAGAACTATTAAGAATTGGTGTCCAATAAATGTAATTATTGCTTATAATAATGCAATGACATGGGTGTAAATGCTTTAATGTTCTGATGTATCTCAATAAACACTATGGACTCAAAATTGGAGAAGTTATTTACAAGACCTTCACATTTATAAAATAGTGATCACCAAAAGATTGAATGATAATTCTATATGATGAATCCAAAAATAGAGCTCAAAGCATCAACTTCATGATCATAAATGAAGGTGGATTTAGCATAAATTGAAAAATTATATGTGAATCTAAATGGAACAAATTTGATGTAAATACAATAAAACTAGGTGACAACAGCCACATGAAAAACAAACACTTTCAATGCAGACAAAATGTTCATGACAATTTTATACAACGGCATTCATCCAATTTACCAAGCAGCACAAAAATAACAAAAAAAATGACATTAAAAATATTTTTTTGAACATGAAAGTTGAAATGGACACTTCTGCACTGATTCAAGGTTACTGCTGAACTGTCGGAGAGTGATAACAGATACAGACAGACAGACACTTGGAGCTCGGGTTGCCACCTGTCCCGTATTATACGGGACGTCCCATATTTCAGGTAAAAATTACGTGTCCTGTATTGTGATTCAGTGTCCCATAAAATACCACTAACATCTTTCGTTTCAAAATACCGTATAAACGCGTGTAAGAGGCGCACCCCTCTTTTTATGCGTCGAAGTTGAAGAAAAAATGTTGAGTTTTTTTTCTTCTACTGCGAGGTTTTGCGGGCGTAACTGCGAACTATCGGCCATTTTCAAAGCCTTCCGCATGCGATATTCTCTTATAATTTACGCGGCATTTTTCATAGTCATATATAGATCCCGGAGGTAAGTATTCACTTGGATCTGAGGTTTCCGCGGCGTTTCTCCATTTTGGTAACGGCTTTCGGGCGTTCCTCTACAAGACAACGCGGAGGAACGCCCGAAAGCCGTTACCAATATAAAGTATTCACTTGTAGCATAGGCATACAATGCTTACATTGTTTATTGCCCTTTGGAATGAGTGGAGTAATTGATATTCATTAAAACAAAACAAATCCGATCTCGCTACAATTCCTGTTTAGTTGGTAAGTGCGGACAATCGCACCTCTACCTTTCTCTTCCGTGCATGCTCCTGGCAGTTGAACGCGCTCTTTTTCCAAAATAAATGTTGATCGATATTGATTAACCAACGAATTCCTTTAAGATTTTATAAGTGGATTCATGATGATGAACTCGAGAGCTTGAAGAAGGTCTAAACGGCGGTTTTCAGGGATGCGCGGAACGGAAAATAACGGATCCGTGCATTTGCATCAAAAACTAAAATAATAATGCATTAAATAATATGAAACTTCGTATAGCTGTTAGGAAAGATCTTTGCTACAATATTTGTAAAGGAAATTTCGATATCTTGATCCGTGTTGTTATTACGAAGCCGTAAATGCGATGCATCCGTCCGGTACCCGGGAAAATGCGCTAAAATTCTGTTTTTAAGCACACACTGAAATCGATATAAACTGTAAAATGTTTTGTACACCATCAATAAACGCAGAAATAAACAACCTTTAATTTGACGTACTTCATTTTAAAATCGATTGAGCCATCTCTGAGATATTAGTCTTCAAACTCGGGTGACGGAATTTTGCAACGGACAGATTCGTGTAAGAGGCGCACCCTCATTTTCGGCTGCGATTTCTGGGAAAAAAGGTGCGCCTCTTACACGAGTTTATACGGTATTCAAAATTTAAATTGCCAAGTCGAGATATATATCAATCATTATATTCTAATCGATTCAAACTCATCGATTATCAAAGTTTCAGCAGGCAGCGAGTTCGATGCTAGTGCTCTCAGTGTGAGGAAAGAGAATCTCAGCTGGATGTTGTAAGTGAAACTTTAAAAGAAAGTAACAGGAAGTCGGAAGCGTGAAAGTGTCTACACTCTTCTTCAAATAGTACAGTAGTCAGGTGTTGTGAACTTGTGATTGTGAAGACGAAGTTATCTGAATTAATCGAAGAATTCAGTTGTTAAAATGTCGGATTCTGATGAAAGTTCTGCTAACAAGACTCCAAAAAAGAAAGTGAAACGCGTAACATCATATCAATCTGGTTGGGAATTTTCATACACGTGTGTTAAACCCGTTATAGGAGACCACTGTAAAACTAAATGCATTGCTTGTTCACGTGAATTTTCTGTGTCTCATGGAGGTGAGTCAGACCTAAAGCAGCATGCCAGAACTGAAGGTCACAAAACAAATATAATATCACAATCTAAAACAATAACTTTAACTTCATATTTTTCTAACAAAATAAACCCACAAATTCAACAGGACAAAATTACTGCAGGAGAATTAGCTCTTGTATTCTACACAGTGAAACATAACCTCAGTTACGCGAGTATGGATTGCTCTAATAAACTAAACTCGGATATTTTTGGAGATTCCAGTGTCGCTAAAGGAGTTTCATGTGGGAGAACAAAGGGGGAATGTTTAGTGAGAGACATATTGGGACCAAAATGTGTTAAAGATGTGGTTTCAGAACTCATTTCTAAAGGATGCTTTTTTTCTGTTATGACTGATGTCAGCAATAAAGGAAACCGGAAAATGTTTCCTCTATGTGTAAGATATTTTACACCAATAGGAGGTGTTCAAAACAAGCTGTTGGACTTTTATGAAAGTACTGATGAAACAGCAAGTTCCATACATGAAAACATCATGAAAATAGCTAAAGAAAATGGCCTAACCTTGGATAAAATATCAGCATACACTGCAGACAACACCAACGTGAACTACGGGAAACACAACTCTGTTTTCAAGCATCTTCAGGATTCAAGCAGAAGGATAACTAAGTCAAATTGTTCTGCTCACATTCTTCACAATACCATGAAATGTGCAAATGACAACCTTGACATAGATGCTGAAACTGTAGTAATGAAGGTGTATGGACATTTTTCACTGTCTGCTAAGCGCAGAGAAGAATTGAAAGAATATTTTGAGGTTGTAGACATAGAACAGAAAGAAATATTGCGTCACGTGACAACTCATTGGCTTTCTTTGGCACCTGCTGTAGAAAGACTGATCTACAGTTGGCCTTACTTGGAGCTTCATAGTGGCATATTAAGATACAAGAGATCTATGGCATACACGTATGGCATCCACCCTGGTGGAATAGCTCCCATTACATCACCTTCATAGGTTTATACGTCATACGAGGAAAGCAATGAAGATGTTAATTTATAAAAATCACTTCCCATTATATTGAATGGCTATATGAATTTTCTCCAATACAAGAAAATCCTCAGCTGATGCAGCTAGTCCTGTGGTAATGAATTTCAAAGAATTCAGCAGCAGGAAAAGATAAAATAACTAGCATTACAAAAACTGATCCTGAAGTGGACAAATTTGAAGTACATGCCATCAAATTTTTAGTGATATATTGTGAATCCCAAAAAATAATAAATACATGCACCTTAAGTTGCCTTTAACCCTTAGGCTGCGGTCAACGTACTTGTACGTGTGTACCGGGAACTGCGGAGAGAACGTTCTTGTACGTTTGACCCTTTCTGTCTACCTGCTCCCTCAGTCCTTTCATATTTTTATGACCCAAACTCATTCTTTCCAGCGGTGGACATCTGGGAATCCACCCTTTTTACCCAAACCACTCCCTTCCCACGCTCTTTAGGGATCGCATACCACCGAAATGATGTGACCCTTTCTTCCGATTGTTCCCTCAAGAGGCTACGGTTGTCTCAAAAGTTAGTTGTCTTATGCTCGCGCCCGGCTCAATTATCAACGGATATTTTTGGTGTTTGGTATCAAATTAAACACAAAGTTGCTAGAAAATATATTGTCATATTTGTTTTCAACAATTACGCCTATAAACAAATTTTCAAAATTACTTCCAAGTTCCGCTAATCCCTCGACAAGTTCCGGTGCCCACTCCCTGGGATCCCGAGAAAAGGGTTGGGAGGGGATTACATGGGTCATATAACTGCCCGGCCTCGGCCCGTGGGAAGGAGTGACAGGCTCCGTCCGAATAGATATTCGCCGCACAGGGTGGACGAAATGCGCTCTAGCTGCCGCAGCTTAAGGGTTAATTCAACTAATAATACATGCAAAATTGAAAAATTAACAGGCATTATTTCACTTATCTATTATAGTTAGTTATATTAATTTGAGAAATATCTACAAAGAAAACCTTTTAGATACTACTGGTTACTCTAAACAGCGAGACTACAGATGAATGAGGACTTACCTGATAAAACTGAGATAATAGATGTGATTGTGTGCAGGTATAATATAGGTTAGGATCAACGTAAATTTTTTTAATAAATAAAATACTCTATTAATGATAATTGTGCTTTATTTACTTCTTCTACAATGCTACATACAATTCAAATGGTGAGTATTACTGAAACATATTACTCGAAAGCTAAAAAGAAAGTGATTAGTTTACTGTTATATAAAATTGTTAATATGACAAAAACACAACAAATAATGTCATTATATAACAATAAGATTTCATTAGAGGATAAATAACCTAATTAAAAAGTTTCAAATGAAAGATAATATATATATATTGCCGGCCCCAGTGGCGTCAGGGTAAAGTCCTCGCCTGCTAATCCAATGGTCACGGATTCGAGTCTCGCCTGGGTCAGTTTTTCGCATGCCCAGGATATGGGTGTTTCTGTCAAGTTCTGGTGGTTTGGCCCGAGAAACCTGAAGACAAGCCAATGGCTTATCGGGATCGCAGGGGCATTCAGACCACCAGAATCGTCCGAGAGCAAAATAAATATATATAAAATGATTTAATAAATAAAGACAGTAGCTTACCTCCATTCCAGATTTCCAAAGGAAAATCCTCCCATGAAATAGATTGGATATCCACAGAAGAATCGGGACTCCTTTCAGTTGTATTAACCCTGAAATAGATCCAAGTTACAAAAATTGACAATTGCCATCTCAAATAATTCTATGCTTGTATCACAAAAATGATAAATTAGTTATGTAATCCAAAGCAAAGAAATTAAAATGCTGGCAGTGACAGACAAAACTAACTTCAGACAATGATTGCTTTTTAATTTATGATATTTTATCACAACAGAGTAATACAGATATGGACATAGACACCCAACCAGCCTCAGTCCTATGGTCCTCTGCTCATTTTTAGAGCAAGCCTCAGGTCACCAAATTTTTTTATTCTTATCCGTGAACCATTAGCCATTTAGCACAGATCAGAGTTTTTAAAAATTTGAAAACATCATAATGCAAAGCATCAGTAAATTGGTTGTTATGTATACATGCCAAAAATATCACTTCATGGAATTGGCAAGAATAGTTATTATTATCCATTTCAAATATCTTTGTGAATCAGCTACATCTTTTCCAAATGATATAAGTGTCTCCACTACCTTGGGGTGAGGTAGGGTTGGGAGCTCTCAGTATTTGTCAAATTTACCATGACAAGGAGAGGGAAAAGAAAGAAATTAGAGAGTGAAAGGCATCTGTCTTCAGTTGGTTCGAGCTTAAGGGTGGCATGGACCTCCAGACAATCTTCGGTCATTGATAATTTATTTTTCTGGGATTCATTCCGCACTTGTTTTTCTATTGTAAAACAATATTTTGCTGGACCTCCTGCCAGCTAGTGACTGGTGTTGAGGATGCAGTCTGAAATCTCCCTAAACAACAGGCAGAACCCGGGAGGGTATGAAAATAGCGAAGAGACCGGCGAACATCAACCGTGAAGACGGTTACACGTTGCGGAGTAATCTCAAGTGGATTTTTCAAATTTGAAAAATTCCAGCAACAATGGGGTCCACTCTATACAAAGAAGAGCGAGTCGAATACCAGAGTTCAGATAACTTGACGTAGCTGGCAGGAGGACCAGCAAAATATTGTTTTACAACAGAAAAACAAACTCAGAATGAATCCCGGAAAAAGAAAAAATCAATATTGCATCCGCGGAAGCCTATGAGTTCATCTTTGGTCATAACTCATAGCGGTTAGAATATTGGCAACACAATGCACAGGAGCAGGAGGTGAACACTGCTGAGGTTTGAGATCAATCAAAATTGTTTCAGGCTACACTACTCCCACTAATTACCCATTAACTCTATCTAAGTCATGTGTCAGTGGTCTCTCCTCCACTTCACTTAAGAGATACAAAGATATTTGAAACAGATAATAGTAAATGATTTCTTTCAATCTAATTATTAATTTTAAAAATTCAGAGCAATTAATTACTAAGATTTATAATCGCATAGTAATCTTTAGCCACTGGTTTTACAATTTCAACTAAGGTTTACTGATTTGGTATAAACTAAAATCTACAGGAGGGATGTGAATGACAAAGAGGTTCAGTTGTACCACTAGAAAGCCAACTCACTTTGGTATTGCTTTTCTAGGCAAGGTGTCTACCTTCAGGGTTTTCGGTCAGTATGTAATGCATTTGTGAGTGTTGGTTGCAGAGATGAAAACTCTATCTTATTCATTTTGAATTTATAATTATTTCCAATGGTTATTAGATATTCTTGCTTCAAGTTAGTCTTAGGTAACTTTAATATTAAATAACCCTGTTTCATAGTGAAATGAGTTTAAATAATACTTAAAATTCATTTTTTGTGCAGTGGGTATTTAATACCAAACATTTCAAACCACAGAGTCACCAGTGGCAACGCTTATGATAAAATTTAGGGTATTATTATTATTATTTATTTATTGTTCTTGGACTTGTCCATTAAGAACATAATGGGGTTATACAATACATTATGTCAGTATAAGTAAGAAGGGGTCACTGTTCTTATCAGCCATTTCAATTTATTTTAGACTTCATCTTTTTCTCTTGTTAGCGAGCTAGCCCTTTGCTGAAAATATTTGAAAAAGTCCATTTACTATTTATTTCCTGACTTTTCTTAAAATTGATGCAAGATTAGTAAAAATTAAGTCCCCTTCGATAAAACCAAAGCACTACTTTTTCAGGTTTCATAAATGGTAGCTTTTTAGCTAAGTCTGTTTGGTCTCTACACCAGGTCAAACTCTGCATTCCTCCAGACATTTTGAAGCACAAGTCGCCCATCGTATTCAGCCCTGAAGATGATGGATGACTCATCCTTCGGAACGTAGGCAGAAATTCAGAGTTTGACCCTGTGTAAAACCTGAACAGACTTTACTACCAGCGTACTCTGAGAAAGCATAAAATATTTCTGGTAGCCTTAAACTTCGCATTTGCACAGGCCCCTGAATGAGTCATTTTATCGTTTTTAGCCTCTTTTCTGGGTAGGTCAAATTTTCTTAGGTGTCCATTTCAGGGTTTCCTGTGTCTCTTGCTTAACTGGTTGAAATTTCCTTTGCGTATAGGAATCTGGGATAATGATTATAAGGAACTAATATTGTTGTTTTTTTTTTAATGTTCTCTTCCCAAGTGTTAGGCATGACAACAAGTTATCTATTTGATATCTATCCACCTATGTGTAGGAGGAAGTTTATAAGGTTTTCACAATATGGTAAATGAAATGTGTGAAGCACTTTCTCCCAGATTGTGAGCAGAGTAGGATCCCGGCTTCTAAAGGATTCCCATGGTATTTGCTCCCACGTGGCAACAGAAAAGCTGGAGGATTCTAATAGGGAGGAGGGAGTTGACAAGACATCCTGCAAAGATGTCCCTTAGTCATTTACTGAAAAGTAAAATAAATAAGATAATACATGAAGTGTAACTTGATGATCTTTTCTAGGAAAAAAAATGCACTGGCCCAATTTCCAAGAAACACAGCTGAGATGGTGATGGGTTGCACAGAGGAAAGGGTACAGAATACCTACGAGCAAAGGTAAATTCATGTTCTATGTTCTGTTATAGTTCCCAATGTTTGCTCAGGAGGTCGTGCACGTGAGCTACCACTGTTGTCACATCTTGCGAGGGAGATTCACACTAACTCTCCACCATCTTTTTCCTTCAGTATCTCCTCATACCTCCTCTAATTCCAAGTAAAATTACTACGTATTCTTTCACTTCTCTCCCATATGACTACCTTCAATATGCCATTTCCTCACAATACATCCTTTGTTCTTTTTTGCTGCCCCACTCAGATCTCCACCTCATATTTTCTTTCTTCCCTACTCTATGCAGTGCTTTCTTGTTTATCCTGACAACCCTGCTTCATCTGTCTCCACACCAACATTTTATAAGATTCCTGTCTACCTTCCTTCTTTTTTGGCTGTGACCACAACTCCAAACCATGTAGTTCTGTGCTCCATACTAAAGATTTAATTTAATAAACTAATCGTATTTTGTCTTTATAAAAGGTCCCCTCATCAATTCCCTCCTTTCAATTAATCCTACCTTGGCTAATCAAATCTTTTCTTTATGTCCATATCACTTTTACATTTCTTATTCAAAATCTTCCTTCGATGTGTTAACTTTTCCACTTACTCCACCACATGATCTCCTACCTTTACATATAGTCCAGTCTTTCTACTTCTGGAAAATGTTGATAAGACAAAAAATGAACAGTGAGAAACATTAGATGTTTCCTGGCTGAAGATTTATCACTAATGATGCAGTATGCTGCGGTAAATGAGGATTGATGAAAATCATTGCAGTAGATATACATCCCAAAATTACTGTTGTCAAGATTTATATTTTTTCACTGTAAAATATGAATTGTCTTGTGTCTTTATTTTATAAAGCTATAAAATTTGAAAAAAATATATACAATCAATGTAAGAAGCCCAAAGCCACTGGTAATTATGTATGTGGTTAGAAGATGCTGTAATAAATACCCACTGTACAAAAAATGTATTTGATGTATTATCAGAACTTATTTCACTACGGAATAGTGTTAATTAGTATTAAACTTAACACTAACTTGAATCAAGCATATCTAATAACCACTGGAAATAATTATAAATTCAAAACCACTAACATTGATTTTTCATCTCTGCAACCAGCACTCACAAATGCATTACAGACTAACAGAAAACCCCAAAGGTAAAGATCTTGCCTAGAAAAGCAATACCAAAGTGAGTTGGCTTCATAGTGGTAAAACTGAACCTCTTTGTCATTCATGTCCCTCTATCATTCAATCCGATGGAGTCCCTTGAATTCCTTGCCCCTTGCACGACAAGTGGCAGTGTGAACCTTCCCCTACAACAGCTACTCATTACCTCCCCTCTGAATCCCCTAGCAGATCCATGAGCACCTTCACCTGATTCCTTTTTTTTGCCACTAAACCCACTTTTGGTGTGTTTTTAGTTAATCCAAATTTTCCTAATAACATATCGAGGAATCAACACACTGTTGTATCTTTAATTGAAATTTAGCACTGAAGCAATGTTATTTTTCCGCTTGTTTTACTTTTTTGTGAAAAACAATAAATAAAGCCAATTTTAACCACCGCTGTCTTAGCTAGGATTATTATACAATTTAAAAACAAGGAAAAAATTCTATCAGTTGCCCAAGCCAGAAAGTGGAATTGTTTTGCTGATACCTAAATTCCTCAAGCTACAGGAAGTAGGTATACCATTTTCACCACAGCCGTATTTTTCCTTAATGGCAGGCAAATAGAGGTGCAGGTTAGCTCTCAGTCACACAAGAAAATGTATTCAAATTACAAAAAACCTTGATATGCAGCATAAAATGGAAGAATAATCTTTCAATTCTAGAAGCAGTTCATGCAGCTCAAAAATAATATGTAAAAAAATGGAAGTAAAAATGCACACAGTGTACAGAGGAGCTACATGAGGCATTTATCCCACACCTAAGTACTGCAGCTGCTAGATACCTGGGATTTTCTCCTTATTTGATTGTGTCTGAGTGATGATAGTTTCTCCAGCCATCTTCCCAACAGAGAGAAAATGAAGAGATGGCTGTTGCCTAGACACAAGCAAACATGGAGTAATTCCCAGAAATCCTGCGGCTACATTCAAAGAGGCATGGAAACCTGATAAGATCCAAGTACTCAAGAAAATTGCAATGCATATAAGATGTACAAGGATTGGGCATCAAAGGATGTACAGTGAATGCAACAAAAATCAATGCCTCTTTTCACACATGATATCACAGCCAATATAAAGAGCTGAGAAATTGTACAAACACTCTTAAACACAATTCTTAAGGTATCCAAAGGATATAACAAAGTAACCAGATGAAAAACTTATCTAATAACAACAAGAAAAAAAATTCTAAAATGAGAGGTCAGATAATGAACGGATCATTTCGTCTACCCTAGATCGACAAGTGGTAAAGGTAGTGAGAATGTTAAAAAATGGGAAGGCTGCAGGTATAGATCAGATATCTACTGAATTGATGAAAACTAGGAGTAAATTACTCACAAGTCGCTTGTGTGAACTGTATAATTTATGTTTAAGAGCTTCTGTTATTCCGAAGGAATGGAAGCATTCGATGATAGTTCCATTGTACAAAGGGAAGGGTGGAAAGACCAAATCTAAAAATTATTGAACAAATAGTTAACCGAGTACTCTGGGAAGAGTTCACTAACATAATAATCAAAAAAGTGAGGATAATTACTATGGACAGAATCAAGGGGGTACAGAAGGGGCAGCAAAATACACTTTTTTCCTTGAATCTCCGACTGGGGTGGTGGAAATTATGGGCACCCAGTCTAGAAACATGAGACAAAAAGAATTTTTTTCAAAATCTCCATTTTTCACAGCTCTGGATTCTGTTTGAAATTTCAGGCAGTTTCAGGTAGACAAACACCTAAAAATTTTTACCTTCTTTATTGCTTTCCTGAAGCTCTGAAGGTGACCATCCGGTTCCTATGACTGAAATAGGTAAGTAAATATGGTAAAGAATTGTTATTTCAGAGTTAACATGGTTCCCGACTCATTTTAACTCAATCTGCGAGTGTGTATACATGAAGCATGAGTACAGCTTTTTGCCCGCCCAACTGATATTAGCAGTGATCTTGTTGTAGGTATGTATAAATATATGTAAAATTCAAAATAATACCAGAATTTCAAATGTGTATGCAGGGTAACTGGTTAGTTGATGTCTCAGTAACTTGGCGATGTCCAGTGATACTTACAGCAATCGCATGCAGTCTTCTCTAAGCTCATGTACTCTTCAAAGTAGCCACATTTCATGGATGGATAATGAATTTTCCACGCAATATTGCCTGAATATTCTGAATTAGCCACATTTTGCTCCATTTGTTAAACTTACGAAAAAATCGAGCCTTCCTACAAGCTCGCAGTGCGGAACTTGTACGTAAGCAGAGACTTTGTGTTCAGTAATTCTTTCGCAGAGTAAAATGCTCGAAATCACCATTGAGAGTCTTGCCTTGCAGTTAAAGTAAAAATAGACACGGTAGAAACAGTTTGTTTGCAGTCTTGAGAAGAGGTAACATCATGAAGCACAACTTAAAAAAGCAATGGCATCTCATTCGTTTGCACCAAAAAAATGTCCGGTAACCACAATGGAAAAAATAGAGATGGAAGTTGCTCACTTGACGAAGATGTCCTGTTGACCCCACCTCTGTCAAGATACAATGCAACCACAGAACAGCAAGGACGAAGCTGGCTAACATTGTGAGAACAGCTGATAGGTACCTCATCCCAAAGATATGGCAGCCTCAGCCACGCTTGTCGACACGGGTAGAATAGAGGGACCAGACGATGTCATTGATCCCAGCTTGATCAGGAGAAGCACAAAATCAGCCAGAGCTGAAGATCAGAAGACTAGCTTTAATGCCATTTTAAATTCTCCGATTCCTGGACTTTACTTCAATGACAGGAATGACAGAAAAACAAGGAAGCAAAGGAATGGAATGAAAAGTGCAAAGTTGTCTTCAAGCTAGAGGAGCACATGGTGCTGGTTCAACTACCAGAAGGAAATTACCTCTGCAATGGCATATTTGTTTGCAGCATGGCAATGAACTGCCCCTTCGCCACCTGCTCCAGAAATTTGACAGGGAGATGTTGCAATTTCAAAGGTCCAATCAGGCACCAGCTTCAGATTTCTGAGATAATACACGTCATGCCTTTTAAAGCCATCTTACAAAGTACAACTTCCGGTAGTAATGATTAAGCATAGGTCAAATGCACCTGCTTGATATTATTCAGGTTATTAATTCAGGGAGGTGCTCACCTGAAATAGCAACAAGAGAACCATGAATACTGGCTCACTCACCTAAGCTCACAATGCCAAACAGATCTTTACGCTTCTACAATGCAACAAAGAAACCAAACGTTAGAATGAAAACTATTGTCAATATTATCTTATAAGTTTACGCACCTACGCAGTTCAGGATAAGGCAAAAGTCATCTTGTGCAGAAGGTGCGTGGCATTCCTAGCCATGGTGTACAGCTCTCCTGGTACCTAGCCATCAAGCACCGGGCAGTGGTGGACAAAGTGCTGCAAAATAACACCTTTTTCGACCACTAGGAGAATGTTCTCCTCTCACACAAACTGTGGAGCCAATGGGGAGGTTAGTAACCAAAGCAGCTTTCCAAGTGTTTAGCCTCAACAGCAGAGATGGATTCAACATGTCTACGATAAAGTCGCACAATGCCACGCCGGTATTTAAGACCAAGAAGCAGTACTATGCTATAGAGACAAACGTGTCTTTGGGTGGGTTGGCACCAAAGGAACTTGAGGTACAGCCACCTCCACATGGTGAGTTCTGGGCTGCCCTACTAACGAGAGTTGGGTGGGTGACGAGCTGTACTCATGCTTCCTCAATACACACTCGCAGATTGAGTAATAATGAGTCTGGAACCATGTTTACTCTGAGATAACAATTCTTTACCGTATTTACTCACCAATTTTAGTCACAGGAGCCGGATGGTCACCTACAGATAGAGATGGGAAAATTATTGTAATTTTCATCTAAAGCAAATTACCACCGTAAATTATGGTAATTTTCAAAAATTACCGTAATTTTCCAGTATTTCTTAGTTTGAAACATTTAACAGCAAATGTATGGTTAAATAAGAAAGCCAATAGCAATAGGAAGGGAATAACGATGTTTAAACCATGTACCTAATACAACATTAATCTATTAGAAATTTTTAAAATTGTAAAAAGAACTACGGCAGCAACATGCAATCTGGCTTTCTTTTGTCTAAGTATGAGAAAGTTTCAAGAAGAATATTCTAATGCATTACTCTTTAATGTTATAATTTAAGTAAAATATTCCAAAAAATGAGTTGTACATGCCTCAATTTATAATTTAACACATAGGAAACGTGAACTTGGCTTAAATGAATATGTTGGGAATTTATCTGTATGAAAAATTATCTCGAACATAGGTGAATTATCTAGAAAATTACAGTAATTTTCAAGGGGTGCTGTAGATTATGAAAAATACCGTGGTAATTTACGAAAATTACCAGGGTAATTTTCAGAGTGGCCCATCTCTACCTTCAGAGCTTCAAGAAATCAATAAATGGGGTTAAAAATGTTAGGTGTTTTGTGGGTTGCCTACCCGAAACACCTGCAATTTCAAACTAAATCCGGAGTTAAGAAAAATGAAGATATCGAAAAAATTCTGTAGCCTGTAATTTCCACCACCCCTGCCAGAGATCCAAGGAAAAAAGTGTATTTTGCTGTCCACTAGTGTACAGTGCAGTCATCAGCTTTTCTCACTTCAGTACTCACTAGAGAATTGTATGGATGCCCAAAAGAAAGTACATTTGTGGATTTAGTGGTGTATGACCGGGTAAAGATAAATAAGCTGTGGAAGGTTTTGAAGGGCTATGGAGTGAATGAGCAGTTATGGAATGTTATGAAGGTGATGTATGAAACTATTAAGGCAAATGTGAGAGTAAATGGGGTCTTCAGTGACTGGTTTGAAATAAAACAGGGCATAAAGCAGGGATTCGTAATATCATTGTGGCTATTCAAAGTTTTTATGGATAAATTTGTGAGAGATCAGGTACGAACAACATCACTATATATAGCAATTTTATCCATACATATAGCGATGTTATCACGTAGACGGATGGATAGATGAAGAGATTATAAGGAGTGAGTGGTGGTAGCAAAGTCATAGGTAGGTGTATGGAGAATATCTAAGAATGCTTGTCTAAGCAAGAATTGCAGTGTACAAATGTGTTCTCCTACCGATGTTACTATATGTCAGTGAAACCTGGGTAAGTCAGCATAAGCGTAAGAGTCGGCTAAATGCAGTGGGAATGGGGTGCTTGATAAGTGTTTGTGAGAAAAGTAGGATGGATAGGTTAAGAAATGAGAGGGTGATGAAAGAATGTAGGTTGGATGCTCCAGTAATGGGCAAATATGAAATTAGTGTGCTTTGTAGGTTTGGCCGTGTCAAGAGATTGGGATAGAATCAAATAATGAAACAAATGAAATGAAATCCTTGCAAAGGCTTCTGCGCATCTGACTTTTAAAGGTTGATATACATAAGACAGCCCCGCATTTTTAAATGTCAATTGACCTGAAGACGCCAACTGCAACGCCGGCAAAACTGTTGTCCCAAAAAATGGAAGTTTATGGTAGAGAGCCTGAAAGACCAGATCTTTCTAAAAATGAAATTTCTATGAAATATAATAGTGGAGTGAATGGTGTGAGAAAGAGTTAGGCTGCAAAAATCATGGGTGAATGTGGTAGAAGAGACAAAAGAGGAGTATTCTTAATGGCATTGACGACCCCTAGGGACAATTAAACTTTACCCCCAAAAACCATTTTGAACAAGGTTTGTTATCAATGTCCTAGACAAGACCCACGAACCCCCTTTTCCATACCCCCAAGAGCCGCTGGTGCTCATTTACATACCTTATTACTCCTGTAATCAATGGCCTGCCAAGAAGATATCCAGGATTTCCGGACCTCATTGTCACATCAACTGGAATAATGGACTTGCTTTTGTCCTCTGCATAATTATATTTGAAACTGATTTTAAAGGTCTGAGTGACATATGCATCAAAATATTTCCTTTCACTGACCCTCTTCTTCTGTCGCTGTGATTTCTGATTTTTGTGGTTCTTATTTTCAGAGTCATTATTTCTAGGTGGAAAGGGAACATCCACCAATGTATACCGGGCATTCAGCTTCATAATTTCATTTCCTTGCCACACAAATTCCAGTTCGACACCAATTACCACATTCTGACATGAACCAACAACCCTATCATAAGACGAGAAAAGTAAACTATAAAATTCATCACATTCTCTTTCTTGGGTGGATAAATTACTGGCTTGACTAGCAGCTGGTTTTTTACCAAAATAGTTGCTTGATGTTACCACATACTCAGACCTATTTTTATAGCATTGGACAATCACTGATGAGTCGGCGAAATTCTTTTTGTTGATGTTCTTTACTATTTTTGGTGGTAATTTTTCAAAACTTTCTAGCCAAACAGATTCATTATCATCACTGAAAACGTATTGAAGTAAATGGAATGGAGAAAAGGTTGCCTCGCAATCTTCAGCAGTAAGATACCAACTACAAGACCACCTTTTATCAACCAAGAACGGAACAGTAGTTGTGGCTGAGCATGAAGTGGCTTCAATCACTGGGTATGGAAGAGATAGAGGAATCATTTCTGCCGCCTCGTCTACATAAACTTGAACATTAGTTCCATATGCGTACGAGCTCTCAGGCTCATCGTCCACCACACGTTGCAATGAAGTATTAATATATCTGTAGTGGGTCCCAACTTTCAAAATTTTCTGAAAAGCAACTAAGTCTCCCAATTTTCCTACATCTTCATACTGATGACCCAACACTGCAGCATTATTAGCATGCACACACAGAAGTGAATCAAAATCTGAGGCCCATGGACAAGAGGTATTAGAACCAGTTAATGACTGCATCTCACTTTCACCATATTCAATCGGCGAGCACTTGGAAATTTGCCACTGTTCGAGGGTACAGTCCTTCACAGAAGAAATTTACAATTAATTTATTAACAACAACAAAATTAATTATGACAAGTTTGAAAAAATGAGCTCATACCGAATCAATACAGCAATGCACATCGCAAGAATGTGCGGTTAAGTCACATGTCGACATACGCGAAACATCGAACGATCGCAAATATTCGTTGTTCTGCGAGGATTTCAATCTAGCCACTTCAGTCCAGTTGATAGGTAAAAACAAAATTTCAGCTTCAACTTGCGCAAGCATCAAAACTGCGAAAAAATGCCATGAAAATGAAAAAGAGGTAATGATGTAGGAATTCAACATTATGAAAAACTCAACATTAACACTGATGCATTAATTACAAGCAAGAAACACGCTGCCATATATGTGCTTACTTTCGTATTGAGAAAATATTAATTTAATGTAAACCATATCAAATTAAGATTATCTAATTCACTACGTTGGCGTGGTTGAAACAAAACTACCAACCAAATGTAAACTAAAAACACCGTTGAATCAACTTACGAAGTGTATCCAGGAGAGTGATCATTTTTCTCTACATAACTCACATAGAGCGACAGAATTAAACATCAACAACGCTGGCGAAAAATAATGAACAACACGGTACAAAGAGTTTGGGGAAGCATTTGAATCCGTTGATATTTTAATTAACAAAAAAGAATCGAAAAAGGGGTTGCCGTGGTTACGAGTTGAATGGCGCCAAGTATGAAAGCGTTGAATATTATGAAGGCTGCGAAGGACGAATGTATAGAGAAAGTGGGCAAGTAATGGTTTAAAATGAAAATATATTAAATGTCATAATATTTTTATTACAACATGTGAACATTCGATCTTAACACAGTCCCAAGTTAAGCCTTTTTTTTGCTCGAAACGATGTAGCAGATGAATGAGCCATTTAGCCCCATAGGCAAAAACGTAGTCAGAAGTTTGATGATGAAAGAAAGGATGTAATACTTCCTTTGAGGCAAATACAAGGAATGTGAAACAGTCTTGGAAGGTTGGGGTACAGAGATAGGAACAAACCCAAAAATTTCAATGAGATAATGTGAATGCACATATTACAAAATCACATTCATTTCTAAATGTTTTTCTAATTTCGAAGCAAAATTCAAACAAAAATTAACGGAAAACTGATCCTAATACATCGCATAAGTTTCCATGATGCAAAAACAGGACCCTTTTCAATTGGATTTTGTCATAATGAAAGATACATTTTTGGAAATTTGGATACAATTACAAAGAAAATTTCTGCTTCTGCAAACAATGTAAGAATGAGTAGCATCTTTATGACAGATGACTCAACATCTTGATTGGTGAATACTGAAGTTCATAAATTATCTATTCCATTAATATAATTGTCACCCCTCAGTCATCTCCTCCAGTCATGACCTCCATAAACTCTGTAAATAAGAGAAACAATAATTCAAATGAGACTCTGGCTTGCACTTTGGTATTTTATAAACTTGAACTTTTTTTCATACTTAAATCTATTGCCATGGATTTGGATCTACAAACTAGGCACCCATTGACAGAATTGTTGAATGTGTGTAAGTTTCTGTTGTTTATTCTAAACCTCAACACAATTATGTCATTTTGGGATAAAAACACCTTGAACGAGGAAAGGATTCATGCATGGAAAAGGTACATTTTTCTGAATTTATAAGTTGTTTTATTTACTGAAAAGTATATCAACCAAAACTAGCAAATATAAAGTTTTCAGCAAAGTGTGATAGAAGTTGTTGAGAAATATTCACTAGCTCTGTAAAGTTTTCCGCAAGCTATGAAATCCATGAATGAATACTCCATGAATAGTATTTCAATTATAGCATGAATATCCTATATGTGCATTTCCATATTCCTTAAGAGAAGTTGCCGATCATTTCCTGGCATCCTTTGAAGATGAACTATTTAGCCCAATTCATATCATGCTTCAAGAACACTCAACATACATATTATGTCAGGAGAAAATTTTCTGAATGCTTTGTGTGTCCAATGCAAACTTAATGAATACTCAGAACATTTCACAGGGACTAAACTATGCCAAGAAACTTTTTCAAAATCTATCACAATATTAAGGATAAAGGATTTCTCAGTTCATTTTCAATAATTCATCCTGGGCATTACTCACTTATACTTTCCAAAGAAGTTAGGTTGCTAACTCTACTATTGATGCAATTAAGAAATTTTGTTTAAAAATAAGGACATTTGAGGGCATAGTTCCATAAAATCCTATATCAATACCATGCCTTTATGCGAACTAAAATTTATTTACAGTTTGGTGAACAGATTTCTAGGTAGAGGTACATTTCAGCAGCTCCAATTCCTTGGAAAATATATCACCGTGTCTATCTTAAGACCTCAACAGTTACAAAAAACCAACAACCACACCCGAAGTGGGTAAGAAGTACATGCATATACCCGTGTCATGTGTACATATGTTTTAAACAAGTGACATTTAGGTTCTTAAAATGGTGCATTTACATTCCCACTACCTAAATTTAAATGATTGTTGCAATCAAGAGTTTGATCATTAATCATGACATTTTTCAGGTTTGAGTGGTAGCTATAGCTACAAGTACAGTAAAATTGTCACAGCTAATTTATTTTCTATAAGTAGTTGTAACTGTAAAATGCTACAATAATAAAAATGCTAAATATTTTATATCTACTAATAAATTTGAAAAATCCATTGCATATAATGAGATATTTTCAAGCTCCTTCAAAGTTGGGCAATTTACCATCAAAGTCCACAGTCCCAGAACCGTCAGAGTCAATTTCTTCAATCATCATATCCAACTCCTCTGTTGTGATCTTGTCATCTAATTCCTTGAGGATTTCTCGAAGGACACTGGTAGTGATGTAACCATTTCCTTAAAAAGATTGTCATGGGGAAAAATTGATGAGATGATTGCCAAAGCATTATACTTTTGTCGAATGCATGAGCAGACTTGTTTGCCTTTATTTAATGTGCACCATGGTTATTCACGGGCATAAAAATATTTACGATGAAGTTATGTTGCGGGTTGCTGAGTTGCTTCATTGCTATAATGACATCGATATGGAAATAAATTTGAGAGATAATAAAAAATGTCACAAATTCTCAGGTAATTTGACTATTTATGTATGTATATGAGCAATACTACTATACTGATCTGATCTTTACTGATATGAGTAACATTAGTGCATCATAATCTACTTTTTTTCACTATTTTAGGCCATTAGCCATGGAATTTCAGTGCAGTTTTCTTTCTTCACACTCAAAAATATGACTCCTACTTTTTACAACTGATATTAAATCAAAAATGGGGGCTTATATTTGTACATAGGTATTTGAACCACTCTAACCAATACCTATGAGGCTTATGCAGATCATGGTGAACTTAGCAGAGGCAATATATCACTCACGTAATTGGGAGGTACCAGTGGTGGATATAAGTTATAACTTTGGGGGGGGGCCAAGACCGGCAAGCTAGTGGCGACCGGCTGTAGTTTAGGTATCCGCTCATGTGCCTCTTTCCACGGCCTTATTTCGGGTGGGGAAGGGGGGGAGAGGGGCCGAGGCCCCCTGGTCCCCCCCATACATATGCCACTGGTAGGTACACATATATTGTGTTATGTAACATGATTATCGGTATCCCCGGTCACTTAAATAGCATTACATAATTATCACGGCATTGCATTATTATCATTATTAAACCCTCTGTGTACTGATGTCATAGCATCAAAATTACTCAAATATTTTTTTTAAATCAAGTCACATCATGAAACACTAAAATGTTAGATCTTATTTGCTATCTAAAATGCCTAAGTTTCATGAATAACATTCTTTTCAAATAAGACAATTATGCCAGTGAAAAATCATATAACTATTCTTACCTTCCTTATCATATAAACGGAAAGCTTCACGCAATTCTTGTTGCATGGCTTCTGTGTCCTCTTCAACCATGAACCTAGCAGCCATAGCTACAAATTCTTCAAACTCCAATTCACCAGATCCTATTCAAAACAAAATGATGCATTGAGATTCATGGATCAGTTATTAGTAATCTGTTAATTACAATATTTATTAATTTAAACATCACAAAAGGCAGAAACAAGGAGTTATCAGGATATAGAATGTATTTAGCATGTAGAGGCAGCGTTATGGTAAGAACAACTTATGTGCAGCAATATGTTCATTGAATATGGCCTCATTCCAATTAAAGAATAAGTCTCCAAATCCTCTTCTTTTAATGACATAAGTCTACTAAATTCATATAAATAACAAACTTATCTTTTAAATAGTGGTGAAGCAGAAGTATAGGAAATCTCTGAATAAATAATTTAACCAGTAATTGCTACTTAGCAAGTTATTAGTATGCTGCTGGGTGGCTACAAAATGAGCATATGCTGAGTTCAAGGTGAACATGGGATATACATTAAGGTAGAGCCAACAAACTGCATTCCTACCAGGATAAAAAATCATGAATTTATCTACAACTGTCTTAGTATGAATATGTATGTCCCTTCTTGCCAGTAAATTCAAGTTGCATTTTATCATAGGTATCTGAGCAAAAGCCACACATAATATATTGCAAATAAAATCTGTATTGCATTGAAATACACTAGTGGAATGAAACTTCAATGATGCAACATAAGCCCTTTACCTGCAGGAAAAGCACTTCTATATTTTTGAAGGCAAATTCAGGTAAAACATACATGTACGAATGTATCTACGTTCAGGAACTTTTCTCAGAGTTAAGGGCTCCATGCCAGCAGTGCCGGACTAACACACTTGGGGGCCCGTAGGCAGTACAACCAACGGGGCCCACATTACTACACAAGTTGCAAGAAAATAAAGGGGAAAAAAATTCTTAGGGCTACTTTACCTTATTGGTAATCTGGCACTGCATGCAGGCGAATGTTTCAATGTTCGTTTGGGCAACATTATCTGGGCACTTGAATGAGGGCATACAACTGCTCTGATGACAATGCCTAGATCAGACATCAAAACTTTGGCCTACAAAGAGCCCTTAAACTAGTGGGAAACCTGAGAAAAGTTCCTGCATCTTATTCACAGGGAAGGCATCAGATCTTACTGCATACATGTACATTTTACCATCTCTTCCTTCACCATTCCAGTTCCTCTCAAAGTTGCATGGCCTTACCTTCCTATAGAAAGTTTAAATGTTCTCATTTTCTCATAATTCTGGAGTAGGTTCCTCCATTTCAGGGTAATGAGGAGATAGCCCATTCTCCCTAGAGAAGAATTGTGACAGTGTTGCCTACTTATTTCAAACCTATATATCTGGTCTTAATCAAGACATCTATGAAATGTTTTGTAGAGAAATAATCATAAAACAGCAAGGGATGTAAATGTGGTGTACATATCCAATGAAGTTCCATTGAATATTAATCAGTTCTTGGACATTGCATCTTTACAAGTAGCCAACAATAACTGCTACCCCAGCCCACAGATTAATGTCAACTAATATTAGAAGGGTCCACTACCCACTACTCCCTTGTCTGTGCTAGATGGGGAAAATACTCCCTTCATATTTCCCTGCAAAGAGTGGTAGCAAAAAGACAACACTAGGTACCACAAATTAGGGTTTAATCATAATGAGCTACCACAATGAGTATAAATGTACATTTTCAAGAACACTCAACACACCTTATTTCAAGAGTGATCGAGGTGAACAATGCTGAGTCAACTTACCATCAGCATCAACTTCAACAATAATTTCTTGAAGGACATCGTCAGTCAGCTCATGGCCTAACATTCCCAAAATTGTGCCAACCATGTCTGTTGATATGGTTCCCTTCTTCTCACGATCAAAAGCCTCAAAGGCCTTCCTGAGCACTGGAGAGATAGAAAAGAAGATAAAATAAATAGTATTATGACCCTTATTATTATGTACATACTTATACTTAAGTGAATTTTTATGATATAAATTCCCTACTCAAAGACTCATACTTCCAAGTTACCCACCTAGTCCATGACTTGTTAGACATGAGTTTTTTCGACACTATTCATTTGTGGTGCTTGTTTCATTGGCATCCTTTAGGTGATAGGCTGATTTTATGAACTCTGGTTGCCTTTTGGGTAGTTAACTCATTTCCCTTATTTAATATGCTCAGGTTTTTGTGAGGAAAGAGCAGTTATTGATATACTATTGTGAACAAATTACACTTTTCCATTCTTCCATCACACTCTCCATTACTTGGGGAGAATGATCAATCCAAACAGCCAACCATGGTTCACAAAGCCAGCCACTAAAGGCATACAGATGAGGCAAGCAGCACTTATAAATACCACCAATATACATTTCAAAACCACTCAGACCTGATGACGCCAACAGAATGAGAGGAGAAACTGTGGTCCAGCAAGTAGAAGAATGTGGTTGAAAATACAAAGGAATGAAACCTCCACCAACACAACCCCAAGGAAACCTTTGAGATAAAATCTCTTTTTAAAAATTTTAATGAAAACAAAATACTTATATTATACCTTCAAATGTTGGAAAAAATTGATATTAAAATAGCATCATTTGCTTCAAAGTACTCAAAGAGTTTGAAATAAGTTTATGGTATTTATAAATTGCTCTTTTTTTGTTTTTTGTTAAAAAGAAAGCAATTGTTTGTAAAAGACATTCATGACAGGGAATACACTCCCATATCTATGCGACTACTATCGCCGCAAAAAAGGTAGAACGCTGAACTTTAAGCATTCGTACGAAATTCCGCCGGAGCTCCATAGAGTCGTGTAATATATCGTTTTACTCCTTGTGTATTTGACTACAAAATTCATTCATTGAAAAGTGATTAAATGTAAACGTTTAGCTCCTACGGTCGAAAGAGTGAAGAAAAACACGCGTAAAACTAGGAGAACGGCGAAACGGTCGTCTTCTTAATCTCGTCACGGCCAAAATATTTAATTGGTACACTTCATTATTTTTTTACGTAGAGGACAACATCTCCGCATTACAAATACTTTTTTAAAGTTTTATTTTACCCATTCTTTGAGTTTTTAAATGGCCGAAAGCTAGATTTCAATTTCCGAGGTGTGGAAAAGTATATGAATATCTAAATTACGAATGCTTTAAGGAAAAAATATTGCAAAACTTCTCATGTAAGGAAATTTTTATATTCTTACCCTTACTTAAAACAAACGACAAAAAAGAAAATCGCTCCGCGGCAATACAAACTACGATTTTGCTCAGTTGGCAATGGTGACTCTCCTTCTTCTTTTAACTTTATGTGGATGGATTTATATTGAATATTTCGCAATTAGATATTTAATTTATTCTCAGAAATTACACATTTTAATTCGGTTCGTGGCAACAATACAATCCATAGAATCAATAAACTTCTAACACATAAACAAACAGTATTTTGCTGAATTAATGTGTGTAATTTCGGATATGGAAATAAATATCTAATTGCGAAATATTCAATATAAATCCATCCACATAAAGTTAAAAGAATATGAAATACCTAGAGCTTTTCCCATTCCTTGTCCAATCAGCGCTGGACAGAGGTCTCTCTAGAGGGGTTTTGGCAATGAGATTTGAGTCACGCGCGGCCAGGAGAGTCACCATTGCCAACTGAGCAAAATCGTAGTTTGAATTGCCGCGGAGCGATTTTCTTTTTTGTCGTTTATTTTAAGTAAGGGTAAGAATATAAAAATTTCCTTACATGAGAAGTTTTGCAATATTTTTTCCTTAAAGCATTCGTAATTTAGATATTCATATACTTTTCCACACCTCGGAAATTGAAATCTAGCTTTCGGCCATTTAAAAACTCAAAGAATGGGTAAAATAAAACTTTAAAAAAGTATTTGTAATGCGGAGATGTCGTCCTCTACGTAAAAAAATAATGAAGTGTACCAATTAAATATTTTGGCCGTGACGAGATTAAGAAGACGACCGTTTCGCCGTTCTCCTAGTTTTACGCGTGTTTTTCTTCACTCTTTCGACCGTAGGAGCTAAACGTTTACATTTAATCACTTTTCAATGAATGAATTTTGTAGTCAAATACACAAGGAGTAAAACGATATATTACACGACTCTATGGAGCTCCGGCGGAATTTCGTACGAATGCTTAAAGTTCAGCGTTCTACCTTTTTTGCGGCGATAGTAATCATTTAGGACATTAGTTACGTTTTTTTTATTTTACCGAAATGGACTTACATTTCATAAAAAAAATACTGCCATTATCATTGGAAAAACTGCATGATATAATGTTAATACTGGCTCTCCTTGTAAGAATAAGACAAAATGTATGCATAGCTTATTAGTATTATGCTATTCAAACTTCTTTAGATATGAATTAACATGACAAAATATCCGGCTAGATTTAAAGACAATATGCTAAAAAAAGGGCGAATAATATAAGGCATTTGAGCTGCGCGGTAGTTGGGGATGCTAGCGCTGTCTCGTGGCCAGAAAAGAACTAATTTAGCGAAGCGGTATACAGATGACTGATATTCGCATTGGATATTCGTTATAAACGTCAGAAAGGGTTCATTTCGGAGCCTTTTAAAGTGCAGTGTTGACTCTTTAAATGATGGGCCAATTGTGAGATTATTGAAATGAAAAAATCAATATTGGAAAATTTTTACCATCCGTCAGCGATTCTTCTTCAGTGCCCAGATCACTTATGTTAGTGTCGGCAGCTCTGATTAATCATTAATAACCACCCTGAAAAAAATAGCTTATGCACGAAGTCCATCATATACTCCAATGTCACATACACCTATTTTTGAGATATCTAGGACAAGTATTTTTCAGAATGATGTCACAGCTTCGCCATCGGTCGCAATTAATAACCATGACACGTCCTGTAGCAGTGGCGGATTAAGGAGGATGAGGCTGCCCTGCCCCCCCCCTCGCCCGTCATATCACGTACAATAGGAATAATGGGGGACATAAGGCATTCCAAAGATTATATATAGGTATTCTATACCCCCAAGCCCCCCAAGTAAGTAGCTACGTAGCCATCCGCCGCCCCTCCTTCCTCAAACAACGACGTTATTCCGCCATTGTCCAATGGTGTTCATCACCTTCCGTGATCAGCAAATCAACAATTAACTTATTAAATCAGTCATTTAAAACTAATTACTTATATTCTCCTCCGAGGAAAGCCTCATTCGTGGCTGTGGAATCTATTTCACCAAATCATCACCGTTTGCCGACCGGGGGCGTAGCTCAGATGGTAGAGCGCTCGCTTAGCATGCGAGAGGTACCGGGATCGATACCCGGCGCCTCCAAACTTTTTTGTTCCGGAATATTGTTTTTTCTTCAATTTTGCAGGCACCATTACTTTCGTCTCACACCTTTTTCCTGTAATTTTCAGATTTTTTTCGAAATTTCCCATGAACTAATTGTAAGATTACAAAAGGACTAGGGATCTCCGCTCCTCCTCCCATCAATTCGCGTCCCTTCGGCCGCCCATGATCAACAAGTATTTATCGTACTTAGGGTTTAAGTTTATGCCCCAGACATCCCAAATGACGTCAT